>DWOQ01000107.1:0-14496 GCA_018251115.1 Codatractus alcaeus
TGGATTTCTGAGCCTTAACACTTTTGCCTTTTATTGTCTTTGCTTAAAAAAAACGATAGCTAGGTTCGGTTACTTGGGTGTATCATAAAATTGAATTTTGTGATAATTTCCATAATAATTAAGTATAAAACAAGAACTCTTCAAATATGAACGGCATAAAGTTACTAAAGAAAATGCCTTTTGGGCAATGGCGATCATTTTCACGATGGTAAATTTTATTCATTATTTAGGTTATGTCACACAACCTATTTTTATTATTAAAGTTTACATTGATATACTTAACTTAAACATCCAAAGAAATTTAACCAGAATTTAAATAAAGTATATGTGACAGGACATTATTCACTATTGTTTGTATGCATATTTAAAATATGCGGGATCTGGATATTTATGTATCTGCAATAATTATAAGACAGAAGGAATAACTAATTAATTTATTAATCCTACACCTTATCCTACTACTAGCTAGGTTTAACTCAATCAGATAATGTAAGCAGTTATGTGTTTCTTATTAACACTTACTTTCTTCTTGTTAATGCCATGTGTGCCCTGCTTCTGGCACTTCCACCATGGTGACTAAATATCCATCCAAATTTTGCAGGCTTTGAACTACATATTATGTAAAGGAAACGGTGGTTATTGAAAGTTGCGGATAGACCCTCATCATATAAAATAATTATTAATCTTGTATTATGTATTTCAGTGCAATTCTCCGTCAAGAGGTTGTGGAAGCTGCCATTCCTCTCACAGTCCCACCACCAGAGGGCGTTGACAAGCCAGTTTCACCAAAAATCGAGAAGCTTGTTACTGATATTTCTAACCTGAGTCTGTTGGAAGTCTCTGAGCTTAGTCAGGTGTTAAAGAGAAGACTAAACTTGCCTGATGCCCCAGTAATGCCAATGGGCGGATTTGCCATGGCTGCACCAGCGGCGGAGGAGGAGGAAGCAGCACCAAAGACAGTCAAGACCAGCTTTACTGTAAGTACAATTTGTTGAGGAAAAAAATTATATATGGTCCTAATCCAAGTTGAATTTAGGTCTTAGTAGATAAAGATTTTTGCTAAAGATCAAACAATTATCTTGGTAATATTCTGAATCTGGCATTATGTTGTTACCTGAAAGCATAGCTGTGTAATGTTTGCCCAGATACTGGATAGTAAAATCCTGCTAGCAAATTATCAAAATCCTGCTAGATAGCAAATATTTTAAGACCACACCTTTTGGCGAGGTTTTACTGGAAGATTGGTTGAAAGTTTATTTGCATTGTTTTATTTACATTTTCATTAAACCATATATAAATATTAAATAACCACACCCAAATCACGAAGCAAAGTATTTTATACTTTTACTGTCCCAAATGCACATGCATAAATGCACCTACCAAAAGTATATTTTGGGCAGCTAAAGTGTTAAGCAACTGAAGATTGACTTACTCTACATAAGGATGTCACCTGAACTATGCTAAGTGGAGCCAGTATTTCTATAAAGTGTTCTGAAGCCTGGAAATGCTAATAAAATGGACCACTGTCTTTTTTTCAAAGAAATAAACATTCAAATTGTTAGTAGAATTGTGGTAATTTTCAAACATCCATTACAAAAGTAACCACAACCATTTTAAACTTTTCTACATGATTTTTCGTTATGTATTTGTCAAAGTAGTTTAATAAAATAAGATGCATAATCAAAATAACTACAATGATATTGCTTTTTTTTCAGGTAAAAATGACCAAATTTGATGAGAAACAAAAAGTAGCCCTTATTAAAGAGGTAAAGAATCTTCTGGAAGGATTCAATTTGGTTCAAGCTAAGAAGTTTGTTGAGGGTGCACCGACTGTAGTGAAAGCAGATATTTCTAAGGATGAAGCGGAAAAACTAAAGGAAGCATTAACAAAAGTTGGTGCAGTTATAGAAATTGATTAAGTGTATATTTTTAAATTTAGTTTGTATGTTAATTAGTGAATAAAACCAAAAATATTTCTTTTGTGTTGATTGATATATCAATATATACAGATGAAAAAAAATTATTTGTTATTTTTGCTCCCTAAAGATTATGTCATGTAAAATTTTGACTACAGAATTGAAGAAATAAACTGTTGGCTAGTTTTGTTCATGTATCTTATTTATTTATGTAAATTATTTGAACTAAATAATTATCTCAAGATCAAACCTATTTATTCAAAATGCATGAAGGTGACTGAAGATCACTAAGTATAAAATGACAATGGTATGTCAGATTTTATTAACAATGTGTAAACCGATGCAAATTAAGTCTTTCATTCAAAATGATGGTGGCTCTATAAAACCATCTATTTTTTTTTTGTATTTATGGATTTCCATCTAAGAATATAAAATGCAAAGTTCCTAAATTTATTTAGAACAAAAAAGTAGACACTATCTTGATCAAGGCCTGATTAACTTAGGCTAATTAGGCTGCAGCCTAGGGGGCGAGGATACGGGGGGCACAAGAATCCTGTCCGCATGCACTATTAATCTCAACATCATTGCATTTACACTACAAATGCCACCTGAAGGTAGTTTGTCGTTTTTTTGCATGATAACGTTAAATTCGCTCGCAGATCGATCTAAAAACTTAAATTAGCCTAATCTTAAACTCATAATAAGCCTAGGGTGGTAATAACTCATGATCAGTAGCTGATGTTTATTAAAACAATTTAAAACCCAGTGTGTACATAGTAAAAATATAATTAGAAATCTCATAACAAATACATTGTGTACTTATTTATATACGACAAAATCAATGCATTTATGTTTATAAAAATCTCAGTAACAATCCAAGGAATTAATATCATTGTTTACTTCGTAAAGCCCAAGGACATCATCTAGAAGTGACGTGAAGCTCTTTATTCCGTCCTTCCAGTTCTTTTTCTGTTCGATCACTGCTTCAAAATCTGTGCTTTTTAGGAAGGAGGCGAATAAATAAGGTGTTGCAAATTTTAGTAACTTAGTCTGATTCGATTTTTCAGTTTCGGCTTCATCATTTTGTAAATTCATTCTTCGTTCATATATCTGCGCTAGAAGGTTCATATCGTCTGCGTTTAGGATACCCTCAATGACATTATCTGCGAGTAAGTTAGTATTCGAACCTGATGCTTCCACTATATTGTCGCTATTAAAGGGCAGTTTTATACGACGCAAGAGCTCATCAACAGTCGTTGGTTCCCCTTCAACTTGTTTTAAGGTCTCCGGCACCTTGTACCTAGTTAAGATATCCAGCAGTTCTTTGGATATCGATAACGCACATTCCATTATATCGATTTCCGATTCATCGTGCAGTAGTTTCACTAACACAGTCAAGCAGCCAATCGACGACAGCTCATCTAGAATTCTCGTTAATCTCCTCTGAATTTCCTTTTCGTTGAGAGTAACAATCTTTCTGGTTTCCCTTGAAAATGTTACCGGTGGAAATGTTCCATCGAGCATTCCCTGGTCGCTAAGCAGTGATTGGATGATGATTCTCCAAAATTTCAAGGCAGTTAGCTGGACTTCCCAGTGGAAGTCGTTCAATGCAGCGGTGACCATGTGTTCGCAGAGAGTCTGTTTATAATTTGCCGAGAGTTTTATGTTCTGATATATTTCGCAGAGGACGTTGCAAGCTTCTTTGCGGACTATGCCTTCCTGGTTATTTGACAATATATTCAAGAGCAGTTCCTGTAAATTAACGAAATATTATCCCCACAAGATTACTAGACAAATAATTTGTAACACTTTTTTTAAATATATGCTTTAATAATCGCATAAAGACACGCGAGAAGTTTGCTGGCTGAGTTTGATTCTTGAAACTAACAAATAGGAAATGTACAAAATTAAATAATCTAATGAAAGACTACAACTTGTCTATTTCTGATATTCGCTTTAACTCTTTCCCCCCTTTAATGCTCATTAAGATAAGGATGAAGAAATTGAAATTTAAAAAAGTCTAAACGAGTTCTTTAGCCGATCGTTGGCAACTAAAATACTTTAGTTTACAAACTAAAATACAAACTTCACATCGGCAATAAGCTACGTTAGTGATATCGCTATAAGTAAACGGTTTTCCATATCGATTTGAAAACCGAATATCCGCTACACAATAAAACTGAAAACGAGCATTATAGTTTAATTTATTTGTTCGTGCAGTTTGGGTCATAAAAGATAAGCCAGCTAGGGCGGTGAGCGTGTTGCGCGGGCGCAACGCCATTATCGACAAAAATCAAATGTGTCATCGATGGCAGGTGCCCGGCGGCGGAGCTGTATACAAAACTAAATACACTATCGATAACGCTTATCGACAACAATAATGCGCATTACTATACCTCCCCATAAAACCTGTGAGTGGGAGAGAGAGCAAAATACTCGATTCACCGTTTTATGACCCATATAGCACGGAGAAATAAATTATACTATAAATTAGTTAACGCAAGAATCACAATCACTAGTACTCGTACAATAATTATATAAATCTCACCAGTATATTCGGAAACTGTTGCAGTAGCTGCTCCCATATGTTGCTGATTCTAGTGGCGGCGGCCAGACACTTCAGCGCCGAGACGCGCACGTAAAATTCATGGTCGTTGAACGCTATAGTTGCGGCCACGTTTATTAAATTATTCGCTGCTATCTGCTTTTGGAAGGGCGGGAACTCTGTTGAATGGAAACATGTTATGTTGGACTTGCGCTCAGTAATACATTAAATCTAGTGACAAAGTTGTAATAGTATTGGCTTTGTAATGAAGCGACTTAAAATTATCGATAAAAAATGACAAATTATGAAACTGAACGCTGGTAGCTTTCAGCAAACATAAGCACGCTGGCCATTTTGATTAGAAATGACATATAATGGGAACATTCTTATTTAACATGTATTATTATAAATTTGATAAAAGCAGTGATAGCCTATTGGTTAAAAATCCGGCCTCTCGGTAGGTCCTGGGTTCAAACTTCAGGCACGCACCTCTGATTGTTCGAAATTATGTGCGTATTAGAAATTAATTATCACTTGCTTATTTGCTTATCGGTGAAGGAAAACATCGTGAGGAAACCTAACATGAACAGGAAACATGCCTAAGAGTTCTTAAAGATTTGTGAAGTCTACTAATCGGCACTTGGCTAGCGTGGTGAACTATTTCCTAAATCCTTCTCACTCTGAGAGGAGACCTGTGCCCAGCAGTGGGACGAGAAACGGTCGATGATGATGATTATAAATTTAATAAAGACCAATACAGTAGGTTTCAATATGTGATCCTATTAAATATGTTCCCATGTTTTAAGAAACCGACAAGTTTTTACAATATACATATGTATATTCCCAAGTACCTATCACCTATTTTATAAATATGCTCTGTTCTTACAAAGCAACAAACATTCAATATACAACTAGCAAATATTTATAATGAAGAATCAGCGCTCAGAAAGAAGTACAGTAAACACTTATTTTTAATTATCAACTCATATGTAATAAAAGAATTAACTGAACCGACATTTTGTTGCAATTATCAGTTTCATAATACCAAACCTTAGAGCTGATAACGCTAAGAATGCCACCGGATTAGTCATTCAAGTACTGAAATTGATAAATACCCAAGGGTGTACCTATTTAACAATTAATTTTGGCGTCACTTAGGGCCGTAGCAGATATGCTACTCGGCGATAGATATATGCATCAACGAGCGAAGTTTTTGTCGATTGTACATATGTATATTTAAATGTCACTAGATTAAAGAATAAATGATTACTAGTGCCTTTATTATTATTTATTTTTTATTATTATCATTACGACTTGCAGTACATATATCTCGAAAACAAAGAGTCGTACAGCGAAAACCATAAAAACACACTAACAGATTAGGTCTACTATTGAACAGCGCTTCACAGTAAAAACATTTGCTGGAAGTACATCGAACGTTCTAGGCATAAGAGTGGCGTAAGCTAAAATACGCCTGGTTTCGGGAATGTTCTACAACCATGGGCAGCAGTATATAAGGCACAGAACCCGCCGTGACTGGGTAGTTTAGTTGCGTAAGTGATATCGAAGCGATCTCTACCAAGCTACCAGGGAAAAATATTTCGACGAAAACAGCGAGGAAATTAGACCATAGTGATTGTGCTTAGTGATTTAAATTCTGTAAAGTGATTTTTTGTGAAAGCGGACACTAAACGACTTCTACGTTACAAACGGTATTTTATTACCCGTCACATGACTACGATATAGTATTATTAGGTATCACACGAATATTTAGTGACAATTAAATACAAGAGTACCTACTGCTCGGTCTACGCCTCAGATATAATTTATTTCACAAGTGATAACGTGTAGTAACGTAAGGTAGTCCGTTAGCGTTACCTTGTAAGTAAATTATCACATCCCGGCATAGTATGTAGGATTATAATTTTGTTTAAATTTACATCAGTAACTATAAGATTCAAGTAATTCAAAAAGTCCAACTACTATTTTATTTTTCTGTCTAAATATATCTAGATCTAGGATATATCTCAGAATAAATTTAACCGATCCAACGCGGCGCTCTTTAGGACAAAATTTTGCGCCAGGAGCCGAACAAATATTTCATAGTTTCCTGAACTTCGCGAAATCACGGTAAGTCCTGAAACTGACGCCCTAGTAGTAAGGAACTGCGTGACAAATAGCACACACTTTTGTTTAAAAGAACACCTTCGATAAACGCCAATTTTTATTATTATACAAGTTTTAGGGCTTAATATTTGGCACCTACGGGGTGCCACCCGCCAGACACAAAAGATATCCATGGCACAACTGTGGTGTCATCCGCACAGAATCGGTTAAAGTTAGTACCAACAAAATAACCAACGTTAATTAATTCTGATTTAAAAGGGGTGATAAGGGAGGCACGCGACCTTACCTAGGTTTCAACGATAGCAACGCATTTGTGATCGTTATGAATACTATTGCATGGGGATAAATGCTATGAGCGGTGCTGACCACTTTATATTGTGATATTGCTATATCATACATATAAAAACATAGTTACATAAAATAATAAAATATATGGGTAATGATAAAAAGATATTGAAGATCTTCAAGCGACTGAACAGATTATTATGGATTCATAGTTAACAACACATTCAGTCAAGCAAACGTTTGAATAAAAGTAATACTAAATCAATATCAGTGTTTCAGTTTGGGCCACGCACATATACTTTAGAATCATAACATAAGTTTAAACTCACTGATATATGATATCTCCGTGCAGACCAACAGCAGTTCTAGCGCCGAATCACGCACTTCCCAGTTGTAATCGTGCATCTTCATGTAAACAAGTTGGCCCAGCTCGTGCATGCAGGACCCTGGCTTGGTTTCCAGCAGGAGTGACAAGTTCGGCGGCAGAAACTTCTTCACCGTCACCGTTATAACGTTCAGAGCTGTCATCACAAACTGTAACGTGAAATGTGATATGTCAATTGATTAATTGTGTGAATACACTGGGAACAGAAATTAATAATCATTTGCTTACGAGCGAAGGAAAATATCCTAAGAAACCTACACGCCTGAGAGTTTGAAAAAAATCTTAAAAGTGTGCGAGGTCTACGAATCCGCACTTGGAGTGCGCGGTAGGCTAAGGCCCTAGGTCCTTGTCACCTTAAGACGAGACTCGTGCCCAGCAGTGGAACATAGAGGGTTGATAACCATGATAACGATAACATCGGGATGAGACAAAGTAAGGGAATGGTTTAAGTTAGTCAACCCCTAACCAAGGATAGTGTAAGGTATGTAAAATATGGAGTGATTATAACGTTTTACAAACTTTCTACCCTGATTGTCCTACAGTAAGATTCCACGTGTCATCTAAACAGAAGTACGAATACACTAACACGTCGACCCAGAATATAACACTAATATCATCATTTAGATCACTGGGTGGCAAGAAATCGGACCCGGAATCATCTATGACTTAACGTAAAATAGTTTGGAGGGATCAATAAGATCGCTTAGAGGCAAACAATTTAACTATTGTGTGACATCAAAAGAATTCCTCCAATAAGTCGACAAGATATTGAAGAACATTAAAACTAAGGTACATTATAAAAGCGGGAAAAATCGTATACCTTACTAGGCAGATGCGGTCTTCTCAGTATATTATAAACGACGCTGTACAGACTCAGTACTTCCAAACTCTCCTGCCAGTTAATGTTGTAGTTCTTCACCAGACACAGCAAAGTGTCTAGAACGTATGTCATCACAAGCACTTTCTCCTGATTGTCTTCGCACAACACTTCACTCATTTGGTCATCTTCATCTATCGGATCGTACTCTTTTATAACGTAGAACAACGCTTGAAACATCAGATTGGCTTGCTCATTGCCCAGATTATCTTTTAGACAAGTGAGTCTCTTCACGCTTTGCAGTGTAACGGACTGTGTATCCAATTGCAAGATGAGGTCTCTTAACGCATACGCCGCTCTGGCTGTATGCTCGCAAGTGTAGTTCAATATCTTAACAATAAATTCATAGACTAATTCATTATCCTTTTTCGTTTGTTTTCCGCTCTGACTAACATACACCAGCGAAGGGACGAGACAAATAACGAGCAATCGACTCTGTATAGACAGATGTTCCTCAGAGTCTTCGTACACACAAGGATCCACATCTTTCCAAATTTTACCACATATCAAGTTACACAAGTTGCAAAAATCGAATACTAACACAGGGTATCTCCGTTGGATTAAGAATTGAATCATATTAAAGTACGTCACGCCTAGGTCCACAAAATCTTCTTTCTCGTACTTGACCTTCGGCAACATTGGTTTCGTCTGAAATATTTTAGCAAGGGTGGCCCAAAATATCAATTTGCCACAGAGCGCACACACCACCTCCCCTCTCATCCTGTCTAGCATTATGTAACAATTGGGCGAAATTTTAAATTCGTAAAGGATCAACTCTACAATTATGCTGGGCATTTTAATGCGTTCCTCGCAGCTAATAATGGAAATCAGTATTTGCAACATAGGCTCGACTGTCTTGCATATTTCGTTTTCCTCTTCGCTAGTCATAGAGTTCATTTTTATGAAATCAAAATCTCTTAGGGGACTCATAATATGGCTGAGTACAGATTTTATATTGTCTCTATCGCCTAAATCGTTTAGTTTCCAAAGGAACGTAGAAGCAAATTTGTATGTTTGACGAGTTACAAACACCGTTCTCCTTTGGTTGCAGACCGATAATATTTCCCTCCAAACCCCCGCTTCTTGCAACCATATTATACCAGAATTGTGATTGACAAGAGCCAAAGCAACATCCATGTACGCCACTCTCAAGCTTGAGCTCATGTTTGGAGAATTTATTTCCTTTAACCCATTGATAATTATATTGCTTGATTTTGAGAATATCCTGGAAAAGTTAACTTCCCCTTCAGAGACCATGGCGAGCATCCGTATGAGGAACACTTTGATTGAATCATGATATTCATCTAGGTTGACTAATGCTTCGTTAATCAACTCTGGCCAAATGGGCAATGATTCGACATAAGAAACCTCTGAAAGAAGAAAAAACATATTACAGATTTCAGGTCTCTCTCAGAAACTAAGGCAAAACCTTCCTGGATTTGTCTCCACAGCAACACTGCCGTTTTACAACAGGTCAGTAAACCAAGAATTTGATGATTATTAAATATAATATAATAAATATTAAAATGTTATAGGTGGTGGAAGTCGTTTAGTTCGATCGGGGACGTACTACCGCCACCTTCATAATCCTCCGTGAAGCCATTTTTTGTGTTTCAGTTAGGAGAGGCGTGGTTGCCGGCTATACTTAATTACGAGGCGAACATCTTAGTCCTCAGGGTTAGCAACGCATTTGTGATTAAACTTAGGTATGATTTATTGTACTTAGGGATAATTACTAATGTCCATGGGCGGCATTGACCATTAGGTGGACTGTATGGTCATTTGCTAATCTTACACACATAAAAAATAATACTGCTGGTAAAAGATGCGGTTGAAATGTGGAGGAAATGTGTTCCCACCACACCTGTATAAGAAATGTGCTTGGGTTGTGAAGAGTGTGTAAGAAAGAGACCCACACATACATGGCCATTAACAGTTATCAAAAGCTTCAAAATCGATTTATGCGCATGGCCACAAGGTGCCCCTGGTACGTGCGCAATATAGACCGCCACACGGTATCCCCGAATGACCGATAGTGACTCACCAGTACCCCACATTAGCACAACTGAACTAAGCCGAGGTCCGTACCTCATAGGAGGTGCCCTTAGGTCAACCGCAATCCCAATTTTATAGTAGGCAGACGGTCAGGACTTCAGCAGTTCGCTGGGTCCGTAACCGTCCCTCCCACTAGCGAAGGCGGATGGTCAAGGAACCCGGAAATGGGGACGCCATCATAGTCTTCTGTCCCCCCAGGCTTGAGCCCCATTAGGAGCTCGCCTCAAAAAAACCGGTAAAGCTGTCAATGCCACCATGGCCAACAGCAACTACACAATTCGAAAAAAAACAAATACATGGTCTTTCAATTTACCCTTCTAGAATGTGACAACAAATGACACCAATGCTATTTGATCTTGAATACAGATATCCAAAGGCAGCAGTTTCATTTCATAAAAACAAAACAATAGTTATCATAAATTTGATAGTGATCATGACTCATTAATACTCTAGAGTCTAGAGTCAGCTATCATAAGTAGTAGAATGCATCACTTTAATTTATAATGATTTTGTTAACAAAATTTAAATATTTATGAATTTTTTACAAGTAATTTATTATATTATTTCTGAACAAATGTCTGGAAGTTATGTTACTCAAGAAACTTGATTCCTAATAATTAGTAGTTGATTCTCAATAATTAATTCATATCTCGCTTTACAGTGGTTGTTAATCTTAATTGAAATATTCTATAGTTCTACTCATTATTTACTTGAGTTATATTATACTATTACAAAACATAAGGTTACTGTTAACAACTGGTATATGAATTTATGAAATAACAATAAACCCATTGTTCACCAGAGCTACAGAATCCTTAAATGCATGATCTGAAACCTACTTCATTATTTTTATATAAGAGAAGCAAAGTAACATTTAGTCTTTGTTATAAAGTCATTACAGCCCATAATGAGCAGTTATGACCTTAATGCATTAGAATGCATATTTAGAATGCATATTCAAATTAGGGTAGACCCTAACTGCACATATATGTCTATGCATTTTTACCGCACAAAAACCCCTTTCCCCTATGGCCTTCTTCTGCCCTACATGAGAGGACTCTTGGATCTCATAAGGACAATATGCAGCCACACATACTATTGTCCCTCTGGGATGGCTCGAGTTCCCATTCTTGCCACCTGCGTTTAGTCGCCTCTTAATGACAGACAGGGGTTACTGTAGCCTTATTCAATTCAGACATTCTTCAGATCAGATAAAGAGGCAGCCTTGAATAAAGAATAGGCTTTATGATTTTATTTAAGTGGGTATAAGGATGACATTTGTGTTTTTTAAACATGTGGGGATACTCAGTGGCTTTACATCATCACCAATTAGGACATAAATGATATAGGTTGCAAAGGTGATAATCAGTTTCAAAGGTGTGAGAGAGAAAGATGCAAGACTAATTTGGAATGCTTTATATATGTATATACTTAGGCTCTGCATACCAGACACACCAGAACTTTATATTGCTGTTATTATTTAGAAATATGAGTGACAATCAGTACAGGGTGAAATAGCAGGCAAAAGGCTACAGGTCTGGACCAGAGTAGTCCCTCAACAGAGTAGTACCTCAAAAGGGGTGCAAGCATGGAAGTATCCACACCCAGATTTTTGTAAAATCTTACACAATATTATAACAGCATTAGTGAATACCATATGCCATAATTTCTTGTAAATAAACTGAAACTTTGGGTGAGCGTTTTTTATTTAGTGCAGATTCCCATACTTTGAATTTACCAGAGCATTAATGGTAGAGTAGTAGTCGATTCCAAAAAGTTCTTCTCTTAAATCCAAACATTTGTGGGTACGTTTTGTATCCTTGAGCCGAGCAGTTTTAGAAAGGAAATGAATGACACTATAATACATATATATGGTGTAATAATGTAACTAATTTTTATTTCGTTTTAAACACATAAAGACCTCAATTCTTTTAATATAGTATTACAACGTAATAACATTCAATTATTTACCAATCAAAAGGTTAACATAAAGGTTAAATCAAACTCACCGGGATCGGAGCAATTGATTTTGTTGAAAAAATTATCGACATAATAACTGTCCATAACATAATTTGGCTCTGCGATTTTCTGGAAGAGAAGTTTCAGTTTGTTTTGCACTGTCGCGTGCTCCAATGTTATATTATAATTCATGTTTTGTTTTAATACTTTATAGCATATCACAAATATAACTAGGCAGATATTTTCATGTGAGTTCCAGGCCCGAACTGAGATGCTATCATTATGTAAACTACATAATCAGGCGCCAAATCAAAATCAGGCATGAAATATGGATTTATCACTATTACAATTATCTACTTCGCAATTAAGAATTTACAAACGAAAACGAATTCCCTACAGCCTACGACTCAAACTCAAATAACAGATTCGGCAAACAATTATCTTATCCTTGTCAATGTTGACATTAGGTTGTCATTTACGCCGTAAATGGCGATCTGACAGAATAAAAGATGATTGAGTAAAGACACTTATTTATTATAAATACATAATAATTATGGCTGATTTAAAGTTTCTTCGGAAAATCTTCTTACAGTATGCGCTCCAACATAATCGCAATTTTTGTTTTTAGCACTGCTTACAAAATGGGCATAACGCTGATCTTGAAATCAATTTTCAGTTTACAAGTAAACTATAATTTTGATTTATGGAACATTTGCTACGATATTGCATTGCAAAAAAAAAATATTGTTTAAGTTTTTTAAACATATTTTTAAACTAACGCTATATCGTGGAACGGAGCGGCAAAGTGATTGTTCTAGAATAGGCATCGCCGTGCTGTCAGTGTCAATTTTTGTTCGGAGAGAGCGGTACGAAGTTGTTGAGAAATAGTGAAGTGCAGTGAACACGAGTGGCGTGATTTTTGCATAAAAAACATTATTTGATGCTAAAACTGTGCGGAGTTTGTGTTAGTGACTGAAATGCCCCTTCGAGGTACATCTTTTGTAAGTAGTACACTATTGTTACCCGATATGCGAGTCCTTAGTTTTAGGTGCACATCATTTGCTTGCACGCTTATAACGTTTAATGCGGCATATTATGCAACTATTTGTGCATGTTGGCCGTCCATTCACATTGTTTACTAACCGCTAGCTCCGCTGACAGGTTTAATCGCCTACAACTGCACTGATGATTTTCAGTTTTGTTAGCTTCGTCGCTTCAGCTGCAATATCATTGGCTCGTCTCCAAATGTAGTATCCTTGACTGTGTAACAGCTAGACATCGGATTATATGCACTAATATTTTTTTTAAAATTGCACCAAATCGTTTTGGTCTAATCTGGTTGTCTGGTGATGCAATGGTCTGATTTGGGGGTCTTCCACAGGACGGTTGATGCCTGCCAATAACACAAGTGCTCCCGAGTGCCTTCTAACCGCCTGTTTGTGAGGTCAGTTGAATTTTACATGTGTCTATTTGTCTATTGTTTATACATACATTCAAAACTCTGATGACCTAGACCAATTTAACATCTGCCCAAAATGGAAAATGCTATATGTAGTGGTGGTAATGCTATATATATAATGCTATATATAGTGAAATGCTATATATAGTAAAATTCCATGTCCAATTAGAGAGGAGATAGACTATGCTTTGTGCCTTTCTCAAAGTCTTTGTTGAATTATTCTCAGAGCTATTGCACCTCAATACTCGTAATACCTACGCATGAGGGTTGACCTCTTCCACATGAGCTCGACAATCAGTTGTCCCTGATTAAGGGTACAACTGCAACTTGTAACTTTATAGCCAATAGCCACTCAAACCCCTCAAAACTCAAAAGGTGAGTGGCTAATTACTAATATTTTGTTATTACAAATTAATTATTAATTCGTCTGAGATTGGTAAAATTCCTTTAAACATATTTGAGTTAAGTCAACCAAATATATTGCAACAATTTTATTTATTATATCCACAATATTTTACATAAGCCAATTTTGACTGTCTAATTTTAAAATTTAATTTTGTTTAACATAAAACAAAATGATCCATGCAACAACATTGACAAGGTCAATTGATGCTAGAAACTAGATGATTCCCTATTAAAGAGTTTTAATTGTGTGTATATTTTGTGTTTATCCTTTATGATGTGTCTTTTGTAAATCTTTTATTCATTTAGGATTGGTATTCTTTAATTATTCTTCAGGGGGGTGCTGTTAAAATATACTGTCAGGGAATATTTTAAATGTAAATGTAAACAATATACGTATGTATATAAAAAATAGCTCTATAAAACTTAGGAGTTTGTACAACTTCATAATTTATGTACTATTCTGTATATCTTTGTAGTAAAGAG
>DWOQ01000108.1:0-14484 GCA_018251115.1 Codatractus alcaeus
CGGGACCGCGCCCGACGTTGCTTAACTTTGTAGAAGTTGAGATCTACACAAGCCTAGGGCTGTGCGCTTTTCGGTGGCACTTTCACCTATTTATGCCTAATAATACCAGTACTAGGATAGTACTGGTATTTTGCTTCGAAAGGTATCTATCCTTCTAACCAGATACTCATATCTATCTAGATTATTATAACTTGTCCAAATATTCTAACTTGTCCTCAGGAGTACTAACACATATGTGGCTGATCTAAGATCCTCCGCTCCTATCAGAGATGACATGTGGGTAGCAGTGGCCACTTCCTAGGCGGGTTGCATCGTTTACTACTTCTTTATTATAACAGAAAAAGGAAGAAATACATTTTATTGTTATGTAGTATTCGATATTTTTATGTGTTTGTCTATGTTTGTGTGTGTGTTTATTATACAGTATGCACTAAGCCGTTGTAAAAGCTAGATGAGAATAATATTCTGTTGTTTATGCATAATAGTATGTACATTGAGGTGTGGAAACAAGTTGTGTTGCTTCCAGTCGGCTTACCATTTTGTACTATTGTTTATTTTATCCCTATTGCGGCACATATATACAATGGAAATATCTATCACTTCTAAAATACCCAGATTATATATTTATATGTATGTAACAATTTAGTCTCACCGCGAAATATAAGCGACATGATAATTATAACGATATCCTCGCTTAGTGATAAAATCTTTGAAATGTCCAGTTTGTTTAACAATATTCTAGTCCCACCGTGAAAGGATAAGCGATAAACGTATTCTTCTCCATAACCTTGTGAAGTGGTGGTAGATTTTGTTGACGTTCAAAAGGAATTCTGTAAGTATCTACTTTGAATAAAATATTTTGACTTTGACTCTGACTATTTCGCTTAAGCAAGAATTCCAAACGAATATGACAAACTATTTTGTATCTCTGTTATAACCACTCCCAACCAGAATTTTGCAACTTTACAGCACAGATGTAAGTTATAAGACTTTTGTGTAAAACAAGTAAGCAAAAAATGGGCCAAGTGGGAGTTGGACTTGCACACGAAGGGTTCCGTACTATTAAGATCCACAAAAGAAACGCCAAACTTTTATGTCAAAGAAAATGTTTAAGTCTACTCGTACCTATTAGATTTCATTAGTGTTCTGGGTCGGATGGACAAACGGACAGCAAAGCCTTTGAATTGGGTCCCATTGGCAATCTTTGGGAAGGGAACCCTACAAGATAACGCTTTCTTTACTAAAAGGCACACTAAGATTATCTGTTTCGTAAATTCTATTGATAAACTCAAATTCGACTAGTGAAATCAGATCAAGAACGGAAATGAATCTATCATTCAAAATGTGCTCAGCCGGGTAACGAACCCGAAATCCTATACTTGTCAGAACGATATGCTGTCTTATGCACACGTCAGTGAGAGTTCTACTGTCTGTAAAATAAAAATGTACAAGATAGTTTTATTATTTTCGCCTTTATTCGCTTAGTAGTGAAACAGGTGCCTAATGTTGGAAAACACGCAAGAAAACCAAGTAGCGCTTACTGACCGAATTACATCTTTCGTGAACCGATATAATATGGCCTTTGAAATAGCGCCTATTTGGTGAAGCTAATTGTTGAACTAATCGCTACTGAATGTTACGACTAGAACCTATACTTAAAAGGTAATAAATACTAAGGTAACTTAAAAGGTATATTTTAGAGTTTGTTTAATTTAATTACCGACTTTCATTATGATCTTCAACCGTAAATTGTTCTACTGATAGGCACAAGTTTTAGAGTGATAAGGTCTGAGTCATAGTCAACCACGCTGGTCAGCTGGGGATTGGTAGCCTTGATATACTTTGAGAACTTTTCTTTTACAGCACTTTTACGTATGTAGGCTTCTGATAATTATTTTTTAATATGAAGCACTTCGTTTAAAATTAATAAAAAAATAAAAACATGTATTTTTCAAACGAATTACAGTACGCAGCGCGCTCTATCTCTTGATATCTTTTAATGTTTTTTAGATGCTCTATGAAGATTTTGTTATAGATCGATGTCTGCAAATGTATATGGAATAAAAAATAAAATATTTCTCTATAATTATGCATCTATCGACTACGACGTTTGTTTTTTAAGATGGTGGAACTCTCTGTGGCTTGCATGCGAAGGCTCTTTTGTGCCACCAGTGTTAAAGCATTGCTGTATTCTGTTTTGAAAGATGTGTGTTACAACTTAGTTCTTAGGGATGGAAACATATCTATAGCTTTCTAGGAGATCGTGAAACCCGTTAGGAATGTAGATATCCGTAATTATGCATAATCTTCCTTATGAAATTTAACCGTAAAATTACGCAAAAAATCACTAAACGAAAGGAACTCTCCTTTACGTTAATCTTGAGTCTCACCGTCAAATTGACTTCAGATATAATTAATGCCCTCTATCGACCGATCATTGCAAGACACCATTAAAACGGGCAGCGTTAAAAAAATCACACATCTATTAAACTGATTAGATTCTATACGTAATTTATTGTCAGCCGTATAAGCCAGTCGCCGGACTGGGCACAATGCCCGCTAGAGCAGGACAGACAGAGGTTTAGTACGAGACAGGTATAGTGGGCCTTGCAAGGTGATTTCAGTTGCGTCTACGCAAGCTTATGGTCAGGTTGTAACGCACACACGCGCGTTATCGCGCGCCTTTTTCGAAATCGCGATGTTACGAAAATAACACCGTTTATGTTCAAATACGAATCCGATTGACCCATCGGATCCCGGACGATACGAGACCATGAATGTTCATATAGGGACTAAATTGTAAGTGACCACTGACCACTTAGTGCGTGAAAACAGTAATTAGTGGATTTTTCCTACGTATCAATGCTTTTGTTAGTGATGTGTGCTTCGAATGTTTTGGTACTGAAACCTTGTTGCGAATGTGCTTTTTTCGAATTAACTGTGAAGTGCAGTTAGAACTACTTTTTCGGAGTTACAAGGTGACTATTTTTATTACTATTTACTTTAGGTACAGTGCGCATACTAATTGTATTTGTGTAGCGGCAAAGCATTTTTTGCGGAGATAAAATCTTTTCTATTATAACTATCTCATCAGTTCTTTGAGTAGGTACTTACGTTTGGTACCGATGTACAAATTTCTAATTGTCTGCGCATACGCAAAGCCAGGTTATCGTATAATTTGTGTTTGCGATTTATGATATTACAGACAATCTTGCAGCAATCAATATTGTTAATTATTGAGCATAAGATAACACCCAGCAATATTTATAATAAAATAAAGAGGATATGGTATTGTTTTTATTTAGATTTATGTCCGTCCTTTTTTATGAACTTCTATATACATACGATATTTTACTAATGAATTATTTACAACAATAAAAGAATTACATTTTATATTATATTATATTTATCCAGAACTAAATACATTGAGAAGCTTTTATATTCTACGATGTAATGTAAATTTTAATATCGACGACTCTATATAATATAGAGCAAGCAATTTTTATAAATCAAACCACTATCTGTTTTCGTTCAAAAGACTTTCAAATTGTTTAACCTTATCATTAATCATAAAAACTTTCTGTTATCACTAATCAACTTTTCGGATCTATTTATTACCTAACATACGCTCCATGTACTACTTCTATAGGATACAAAAAAAAATACAATACGATGGACAGAATAATAGACGTTTTTAATTTTATTGGCATTAAAATTATAATTTTATTGGCAATACACTTAGAGGACTTAGTGACTTAGAAGTTTATAATTTTTCATAAAAAAAAAAACTAAACATTCGTATACATTATTCAATATGTTACTTCACATCAAAGCATGGAGTCCTTATTAGCTAATCTAGTACTCTTATTATCTACTAATCTAGATACATATTGTATGTTATTTAATTAAACATGCTACAATGAAAAGCACCTGTTCGATTTCACGCGCAGATTTGTTACTCTCGCATAAACCTATCATACCTTGGGTTGAGTTAACACACCGTGACGTCGCGTCGCTAACAAGTGCGTAGGGCCCACGCATTTCGGAAAATGACAGCTACACCCGCTGCCGGCCAGGTGCGCGGCTCCAAAATGTCATACGACATTGTTTGTGCGGATTTATTTGGATTGGGACTTAGTTGATTATTGGTGAGATACAAATCAAAGGCACGGTATAGGATTTACGGTACAGCAGGTGTGTTAGATTTAGTTGTATAAATATGTATATACAAAAATTTAATTTATTTGATTTATTTTTGAGAACTCACACAAAATAATGTACAATGATATAATAATATACAGAAAACTAAGATATCAGTAAAGTATCCACTAAAAACGATTGTATAATGTAAAACAGTGCAAAAAGTTAGATTAACATGTGACTTTTTGTGCAGAAAAAAAATTTACAGCTATATTTTTTTAATATTCATTTTAAGTATACACTCCTACAGTTTTCTAAATATTTATAAAACCAAAAAAAGAACTTCAAAGCGCATTTATTTATTTACATCATGCTAACAAGTGCATACCCAACCCACGCATTTTCGAAAATGACAGCAACACCCGATGCTGGGCAGGTGCAACGTTTCAAATATCAAAATTGAAATTATTGAAAATTGAATTCGTTTCTATGGATTTATGATTGAACTAGGATAGATTCGTTTTATATAGAGATAGGGAGTATTTATAAATAGGTTAATACTTATTATTGAAACTCAATATCATGCGACAGATATTGTTTTTTACGCAATAAGTTAGATCTACTAATAATATTGCCAAACGTAACAATAATATATTTTTTTAATTTGTATTTCTGATAGTTTAATAGTATTTAATTATATCTTCTTGTGTGAAAGCCTAACGTGTGCCGTAATTTACACTTTGTCATGGTAACAAGTGGAAATCCCACGCATTTCGGAAAATGACGGGCACACGCCGTGGCGGGCAGGTGCATAGACCGAAATGTAATTTATTCGTGCAGATTTCATTCGCAATAGGACTACAGAACCCTAAGATCACTAAGTATATGTTAAGTGTATTTTCCATTAATTTGCTACTGATTTATCCTCAACTGTGTTTTAGTGTTTTTTATACAAAATCCAGAACAATTACAATTGTAATCGTGCCTTCTAAATCTAATGCCTTCTAATTCTAAAGCTAAATAATAAAAAGAAATGTAGGTTAAGCTAAAATAAATTTTATTTAATTTTAAAATAGAAATTATTTAATCCTGAAATGTTTTCAAATAAATACACTGGCAACAGTGGCCGTCGCTAGGTGTTACAAAGTCATTTAATTCGGAGTTAAATCCTCAAGCCTAACGTAATATTTCGTTCCAAATTCCAGATACAATGTAGTTTTGTGCAAATATTTGTTATAATTAAATTGAATCTAGAAATCTACCTTTAGGTTAGCAAAAATGTGTTACATTCTTAAGATTCTTTACTTCATAAACGTTTAAAAGGATTTTTATAATTATCGGATAATTTTGAGGTGTAGTGTTGTTCAGTTAATAAGAATCTATCTCACTTCACTAGTTAAATAAATAATGTATATTAAAAGTAATGTCAAACACGCACGTTATTTCGAGAAATAAAGCTGCATCTCTAGGTTCCATTCTAGACTGCTAGAAAGCAGATTTTTTCACAGATATTTTTGAACAGATAAATAAATAATATTTACCTACCTTTAAACATACCGTTTAAGTTCATTTTCCTCAGAAATAAAAACGCATTGGTAATGATTTTTGTATTAATACATAAAACTAGCGGGCCTGATACACTTAGTCTTATCAAAAATTAAAATTGAGTCCAAGTTTAAACAATATCCTACAACTCTCTCGCTGCGCCACCTACCGGGTCCAATTATAAATCTATACGATCCAGGACCCACACAAAAACACACAGAATCATCATAATCTTCTAATCGTTTAAAAGTTCAATGACACATTTGAAAAAACATATTTATATATAGTATTTTATCGGTTCTGTTAACTATTAAACATTATTATAACAAAACACTATTTACTGTTTTAATAACAACACAAGTCTAGAAATCTTGTAGGTGTAGGCACCATCACTGACCGCATCGCTACTTTCTATCAGGTGAGATTGCGGTTTGACTCGCTCATATTCAATTAAATTTATAAGTAACCTTAATAAAATGATTGATATTAAAGTTAAAGTTTAAAATAAAGTTGTACGAAAAAAACGTTGCTTAATCTATAAATATGTTTATATTACTGAGTGAAAAAAGACACCGGAAATTTTAATTTGAAAATTATTTGATTAACGTATTTTCTTTTTTTTATTTGTTCAAATTGAGAATGATAAATACGACATAATATCTATGTATTGGTAATTGGTCACTGCCGCCCATTTTAATACCTCTTAAAATTAGAGTATTGAAAATCTGCTGAAGTCAAATGAAATGAAGAATGTGAAATTGGAACGCTTCGTTTAAGTGTATTTTGCCAATTTTACTTAAACTAAAATTTGACTGCCTTCAATCATCCGTGGTTTGAAACGGGAAATCCCATTGCCACGCCCATTTTTGCCTATTAACTATTAACAGCAGTGATAGTGCTACTATGTTTTGGTTTGAAGAGTTAGAGTTAGTAAGAAGAAGAAGAGTAAAGGAGATAAATTTATTTGGGGCATTCCAAATAAATTCTCCAACGTAACAATGCATCTCTGGTCGACCTCGCGAAGGATTCAAATCTTATGTGGTGTTGATTAGAAATGTCCATAGGCGGTAGAGGCTACAGAAGATCAGGTAAACGGCATGTTCGTTTACTACCTGTATATTATGATTATAAACTAGACCAGAATAGCGTTTAACAACAGATTACACAAACATAATTAAGACTTTACAAACACGAAACTTAGCATACTAAATTATGTTGATAGAGAAAGGTGGTAGCTCGACGGTTACTTTTTGGCAGTGTTGAAGTGTCGCACCTATTTTCCGCGTAATAAGGTGGTAACACTCACTAATCCAGTACGAGTAATGGCGCTTTACAAATTATAGCCATGGGTTATAATGGTATATCACGAAGACATATTGCTGTATGCATAATCTTTAAAATTGTAATGATAAAAATAATACGAGATTCTTGGAGTAAAGCACAATGTGAAACTTAAATTTGTAATGTTCACACAAAAGCAGTAATTCTTATTTCCAACACAGTTATTATAGTTTATTTTTTCCGTAAAATAAAAGCTATTAAACTATGCAAATATTACGAGTATCCATAACAATAAAGATAAGAAGTAAAATAGTAAGATCGGGTAAATTTCACTTTACCAATATTTTAACATAAAATTTTATTTTTATGTACATTTTTATATCCTACCTACTAGTCTAATGTATGATAAGTATATATGCAATATTTAAAACTTACACTTATTACAATCTATGCTGTTAAAAATGATAACGTTATATAAGTTACAATTTACTCTGTTCTGTTGTTCCTGGAATTCGTTTTTTGAAGAATATGATAATAATTTGTCATACAGAATTAAAATACTGTATTAAAAAGTTCATACATATAGGTTCGCAATTGACGAAGACGAATATATAAAAAAATATATTCAGACGAACATAGAATCTACTCTTTTTTGAAGTTGATTTGTAATCATTTACACGATGCCAAAATATGTATGTATAATATAAAAACATTTTTCTCACGTCTCTGTTGGTTATCCTTTTCCGGTTACTGTTTAAGCTCTCCCGGATGTGATGTATCAGGGAGCTTTATCTTGCGTATTGTTTAAAAACAATCGATACGCACTTCTGCAAACATATTTCATACACTGCATTACCTTGGAAGTCTCATTAGCATTATAATCCCTAGAATAAAGGCTGCTCGTGCTGAACCAAAACGAAAATTTCCCGTCAAGTAGAAATAGGATACTTTAGTTCAACAAATAACCACAGTATCACCTATTACTTAGTGGCAATACATACCTGGTACCAAGCGATGCGTACGAGATACAAATCAATTATTGTGACCAGCTTTTGTTACAACCTGTCTTTGGCGGTGGACCGCGACGTATTCCGTAACCATGGCAACCGGGGCTCACGTGAACCGTGGAGATGATGGATTGCGTATGCTTATTAATGAACAACTGATTGACATATATTTTAATTAGATATATCGATTGTTTGATGTTTATTATCGATGTCATACTGAATTGTGGCGTCAGTTTTAGTAAATTATTACTAATCATAAATAATATATGTATTTTTTATTTAATTATTATCACTTGATCAAAATATGTCAGTCTTAACTTTTCTAGATATAATATATGGGTATATAGAACAACAGTAACTAATAATATGTATTCATTTTAAATAAATATATATATTTATAATAATTGAGATACTAAAAAAATATTAAAAACAAAATTCATAAGTGAATTAATAACGAAAGATATTCGGTAGTAGCAGAATAAATTGTTATAAATATATGCAAAACTAATATAAATAATTAATCAGCTTTTCTGTTTAGAATAAATAAAAGCAATGTTTCAATTATACTTAGATAATGTTATACTAGTACTAGTACTAGTACTACTAATGTTGTCTTCAACATATATTAACTAGTATATAGAGTTCAACAATGTACTGCAAAATTATCAAGCAATTACACTGTGTAACCCATTTATGATTAATTAAGCTTACAATAAACTGGTTTCCATACAATTATATAAACCACTTTACGTTGGAAATTCTTATTCAGCATTAATTTACCCGATAAACCGATTTAAAAGTGCAGAATAGCTTAATTAGCGAAACTCAACAAAAAGTTACGTAACTGAATTAATAATGCACGTTATTGCTTTATAATAATGGAAATTATTACTTGATTCCATTCCATTTAATTTAAATTAACATACGATATACATATACGGTTATATTAAAATATGCTTTGTTAAATACCTTTTTGTAGTGAGCGTAACTCGTTGATGTCTTTCGTATGGACGAAATGTTGTTATGTATGTCTGTAACATTATGCTGGTAGTATGGTTTGTAATGTGAATAATTCATATTATTATAATTATTTCAGTAAAAAATATGTTAAACTATGGTTGTGACTATAACAATTAGTACTTCCATAAGTGGTAACGAGTATTAATTTTATATCTCTTGTATATATTAGAGATGCTCAAGAGTTAGTTTGGATGTAATTTATGTATGTACTTGGCTAAGGGTTAATGATCCGAGAAGATAGTTTTATATGAATATTACTAATACAATGCCTATATTTTAATTTTAAAGACTGCATTAAATGTTGTGTACATATTTGTTGTTTTTATTTTTAAAAGGAGTTTTTTTGTGAAGAGATTGACACAAACCGATGTACAATTATGTTTTAAGTATACACAAAAATGAAACAAATCTGTTTGCGTGTTACGTTTTCATGTGTATTTTCTAAGATATTGAATCAATTTTGACGAATTACACACATAAACTGATTGATTCAACGAAAAAAAGCCAGATAGGGGTTGATATTTCGTATGGAAATCTTTTTTTTTCGTAGGGGAATGCATTTATGCATACCCATTCCTGTCGGTGCGGTATAAAGTCGCCGGACAGTGGGTAGTGTCGGACGCGCCAAAGTCCTTATAAAACAGGGTAACGGAATACAGTCTAAACCTAACTGTGGCGCTCTTTCTATCTATCATGGAGCGCCTGAGGATCTCCGTTACGAACTCTCTCCGGCCCTCAGACGCTAACCTGGCAGGCGATTCGTAAGTAAATCAGCTGGCTTGGAAGTTGCACATGTCAAATTTTAGATTTAGGTCCTTTGGTAAAAAATTTGCTTCCAGGTTTTTATTAGATCAAACCCAAAGGGGATAAAATACTTGAAATATTATTATTAGTTCTTATTCTTAATATTCCTTACGGAATGATTGCACAAGAAATATTTGCCTTAAATAAGATTTTACTGCAAAGAACTGGATATAATTATACACGAATTGTTACATTTAAGAATCGAGTGAAATTTGAGAAACAAGTGCCGCAAATTTAAGCAGTTTACCGTAATTTACGTGTATCCAAAACCGTTTAAATACAGCACGAACGTTTAATTTTATTGACTTAAAATTCAGAAATAAGTACTTACATATTTCATACTAAGAATTATTGTACGTGTGACCGGCACTTTTACTTTTTACTTTAAACAACATTATAAACTAGCTTTCACTGCGACTTCGTCCATATAGTTGGGCTACTTATACCATATTATACAAGTTTAACTTGCAAGTAGTGAAGTAGTATGGTATACAAATAATGATTATAATGTTTATATATTTTAAACACAGCTTGACTGAACTATTCTAGATATAATAATGTTTGTTATTTATATGTGCATTTAATGAATTCATGTACATCGTTTAAGGGAGCTTTAATTAAAGGGTTAATATTATATACAACAATTCTAATTTCACAAAATAGTGTATTTAAGTTTTAATTCTTAATTTGTATAGTTCAATCTGTTTAAATTTTGGGATTTGATGACTCATGTAGCAGAGTAATCATATACACTGATCCAAATGACGTATTTAGATTCCTGTTCTGGGTCTGGGTATTTTGGTATCCATTTTTGTTCATGTCCATGTCACATGGACTCAGGGAATTCTAGACCTACGAGTTTAATTGTAGAAAGCGGTTAAAAATATCTACATATGAATACAAATTGCCACTAGTACAATAATAATAAATATTATTATATGCGGAAAAATATTTCATATGACTAAGGTATCTTACACACTAGGCATTTAATGATATTATTCATTTTATTAATTTGAACACAAATCAAAATCGAAATTCTGTATTCTAACGCATATTTTACTTTATTTGTGTTAGAGACACTCCTTTTTGTGACAGTATCAAATACGGTGTAAGAAGAATTTTATGTCAAAATAATAAAACCAGTTAACAATATTTTATAATTAATTTAAATACTTTTTATTATTTATAATTCAAAGTAATAACATAAATGGTTTATATTAAAATGTACACTATATTTAAACATATATTTATTGTAGTTATATACAACGAAAGTGGTATATGGTCAATTTATAATAAAACATAAATTAAATCATACAACGATACATAATACCAAAATCCGTTGCGTGAGCAAAACATAAGGATATCAAATGCGTGTCCAAACGCGTAATAAATAACGAAACAAAATAAAAACAAAACGAAAACGAAAACGCAAGATGCGATCGAAAATAGAGCTTCTCGATTTAAAATCGGAATGTTATCGGGAGGTTTCAATATACTCGATTATCGAATGTTACAAAACGACTAAACACACCTTCCGTGCGAAGTGGAACGCCGGGCGGCACGCAATGTATTCTTTGTCTTTTTATAATTTATACTTTCATTAGTCCACCCCGGTTTATTTATGTATCTAAATAAAGACACGATTGAATAAAATTAACAATTTCTGCAGATTGAGATGAAGCCTTTAAAAGGAATCTTTGATATTTTGTTTTAATCGACTTCAAGAAGGAGGTACTGCAAAATATTCACATATAATAATCGATTAGGGCTTCCAAACAAATATACAAAATTTTAAAAATGTTTCTCCTACTATTTGCTTAAATTTCAATAATGGGGATGGTAAAGATGTTTTTAAAATCAGTTGAGTAGTTTATATGATGTTAAGAATGATATGCGCCGACAGTGTCCTAGAGACATAAGATGTTGGAGGGTATGAGGTTCCAATGTTAGTAAGGCTTCTCCGTATCATCTTGAAATATGTAGATTGTTGATTATTATGAGCAGCTGCAATATACCTATAGAATTATACCCGTGAAACCTCGTCACTATCATAATTATGTCATAAATAATATTATTAGTGATGTTTTCTAGGGTTTCGTATGCTAAAAAGACCAACCCTATTGCTTATGCTGTTCTATCCATCTGGCCGTCTTCAGGTCTGTATGCTATGAAGAAGAAGACGCATTAAATATTCACAAAATGTATGACGACTGGCCGCTTTAACAGCTAAAAGTAAAAAAAAGGAGACAAACTTTAAAAAAAATAAAAGTTTTCTTAAACGAACCCATGCCATCTATCGTGCTATTGCGGCGATATACAAGTACCCCAAAGAAATGTGATATCATAATTTTTTGTAACGATACCCGGCGGTATTTGTACATATACACATATTACGCTTGCTACAAACAATTTTAATTCGGCGTTTTTGCTCTTTTTTACGGAACGGAACCTTTTGTGTGTACCGACTCGCACTTGGTCAGTTTTTTTCTAAATACGGCAAAACAAATAGACAACGTGAAGGTATAAAATTAATAAAACCAATTTATACATTACAGGGCGAGTTGCCCGTTTGACAGTGCCCTTTGTTTTAAAATATGGCTGTGTTTATTATACACGTTGCTCTCACGTTGCCATCATCTACAATCGATTCAGAACCTTATCACAATACACTTAAAGGCGTAAAACGCGTGCGCACAAAATAATTTACTTATACGTTTCCATATTCTTGTTAAAACTACAATCGATCATAAAACCGCCTACGCTATGTTTTATAATGACTTGTGTGTGTCTTTTACATTTTTATTATTAATTCACACATTCATTGTTTTACTGTTTGCCGTTCGATCCTCTTTTGTTTTTGTCGCTTGTACAATCTTTTATAAAGTGATAAATCCCCGTGACAATAGTATGAGGAAATATCTACGTTTTATTGCGGGATTTTTATTGTTACGAAATTAAATGTATGTACATTTATTCATCGTAGATATAAAAGGTAGCAAAGGACATGCATACTGTTAACTAAAACGTTGTAATGCCTATGTTTGCATAATGTAACGGTAGAGCTTCTCAAACTTACTCAGCCGGAACAAATGCTTTTTATGTTTTTATTTTTGTTACTCTTTATCCGTGTGACTTGCAAGCGTACTTGCAAGCCATGAGATTGTCAAATAGATTTATCAATGGTTTTCTCAAATTATCTCAAGAAATTCTATATATCTTCCGGTTAAAAAAACATTGTTATTTATTGAAAACATCATTCATACATCCATTAAACTTTGCGCTTCATCCAAATCGGTTTCGCGTTATATCATAGATTTTTTTGTGCTATCATACATATTATAATGATAGAAACTAGTAGAACGACATAAACATTTTTATAACGACAGTAGGAGATTGAGTACCACTGGTTCATCCTATATTTGCAATTAATCATGTTTTTGTAATTCATCCTCACCTGTTTACAATGCATATGCCAAGTTCGCTGACCTCTACGGGTTTCTACATAAATGACTAATCGTAACGACATATCTAAATATAGTCATCTAAGTTTTTATTATGCAACATTTTACATCTTAGTTTACACCTAATTAAAGGTTAAGCCGTTGATAGTATACTGTATCAAGTAACTTTCAACTGCATGAAGAAAAGGCAGAGGTTGTAGGACAGCTGTATTTGTTTTTTTTGTTTATATCATGAAAGGGGTAACTGAGCATCCTGTCCAACTGATGGCAAGTGGTCACTACCACCCATAGCCTCCTATAATCAAACCCACATAGGATTAGAGTCCCAATTTTACATCCCCACACAACCATATTCATAATTACACGAACACTCAGTTCTTTCACTCATAGAAACATTTTTGAAATCAGTCAGGCATTGGGGCCCTAGCAGACACAGGGCCCCTAGGAAATTGCCTTCAATGCCTATTAATGAATCGGACCCTGAGCATACGTAAATAAGTTGTTATGCTTTTACACTCCCTAACTTGGGGGAGTTAGTCCGAAGTGTTAATGTTACTTACGTCCCCGGCACGTTGAGTATGGAGATCCCGGTGTTCGTAAAGCGTTGAGGCAGGTCACCGAGTGGTCGTTTTAATACACTTACCGTACTATGTAACCTTCTCATATAACCCTATATCTCTCCCAAGATATCGCGGTACCTTTTTTTTCCCCACGTTAATAGAAACAAAAAGATTACTTACGTAACATTCGCATAATCAAACTTAATGGATAACAGTGACATACGTTTCCTCACTATTTTGAAATGATATTAAACTTCAATACACACAATAATACCACCGTAAAATCAAACAGACCTCCATTATCGCTATTACTTAAATGAACAAATACCCGTAATTACACTTAATTGTTACTGTTAATAAACAAAATTTACAACCTCAACAGTCCACTTGATATAACAGAATACTCAATACTCAACGTAATTACGAAATGTATCGTAATTCATGTGATCCTTTCACAATATATGGTTTTATTGTCATCTATAGGATCGTAAATTATTGATTACGGACGCCGTTAGCTCGCTGCCATCTGATTACAATATTGCTACGCCAACATTACTTTCGCTATCCCTTTCTATCTTTAATAAAAGATGCATAAGATAAAGAGAAATTACACATTTATAAGATGTGTCATAGCGGCGTTGTCTTTGCACAGATTATATAAAAAAT
>DWOQ01000109.1:0-14444 GCA_018251115.1 Codatractus alcaeus
ATTTCAATAAATACTGTCTATGTTAGATATTGAAAATGTGTAACAATATATATCAAGAAAGATTAATTTTTTAATCAATGACATAAAATCGAGGTGTACTTCTCCTTTGTGATTATTGTAACGTTATTTGATACATTCATTATGTGTACAGAAAGCATAATAAAGTAATTCCGTATATCGTAATATGATCGCTGGCACTGTATTGACGTTTTTTGTTTAAAATGTAGTTCAGAATGTAACGAATACATACGATGTATTATAAAGTGCCCCGACACAGTATCGTATCAAGGTGACGATATAATCGATGAATGGAAATGCTTTAAGAAGCTTCTAACGTCCGGTTTTGACTATGTTATAAAGCGTGAGTTTTACATGATTTTATTACGAGCATTTCCTAAAAACTGTTTAGAAAATAGTGTCGTATTTGTAATAAGAAGTCAAATTTCATATGAAATTGAGACCCCAAGGTAAAATATAGGTGAAAGAAGATATTGCTAAACAAACATTAACGGATATATAATTATTACGAATAATTCTACCATTGATTACGTATAAATTATAACAGTTGGATTGTATGATTTTCGCTCTCGGTGTTCAGTCGACAATAATCTATTGAATGGCTATTTGCTGTGAGCAGAATACTCAGCGTTCCATTATTTGTATTTAAACAAATCGATTGCGAACATTGTATCGGTTTCTACTGCGGTTTTCATTTGCCCAGATGAATAGACCGCGTTCACTGCTGTGTAATATGATTTGGCTGATTACGCGACATACAGCAGCAGATACGACGACAGCATAAATTAAATTTAAAACGACTATTGTAAAAAAACAACACAAATTTAAACACAAAAAAAATATTATTTAGGAAATTAGTGTTTTAAAGGAATAACTGTGCTGCTTCACTGCAGCGCATATACATCGATTATTAAAAACAAACCTAAATATAATATGACTTGAGATTATGCTAGACATTTAAGTGTATCTGACTATTGCCGTACAATACCCTATAGAGGCATAAGACAAAATTGGTGACGATGGTGCCTCCGCCGTGTTTCATAATCTTCATCATTATCCTCTTAAATGTATCATGAATTTAAAATTGGTATATTGCAGACAGCTATGTACACGAGATCTTTGAAATATACGAGTACGTGACATGGTTGTTTTCTGATAAAAAAGAAAACATACTTTGCAGTGGACAATAACTTTAAGTGGTTGCACTTTACCAAGTGTCCGGACCTTTTACGAAGCTCTACGTAACTATCCTCGTGAGACATATTATACGAGTAGGTAGTTTACAAATATATATAATATGTACTATCTCTGTTTCTTTATTACAGTACCATATGACATGTTTAGAGCAACTTACACTTTAGAATATATTACGCGTACCAGCATTAGTGGTAGCAATAAATCAAAATGTGATTTACATATTTAAAACGATGAAAATGTAATTCCATTCATGAGGTTTTGAATACTTATGTAGAAGCACAAAGTAAAACGAATGGATAGCACTTGAGATAAATATTTGTGTTTACTGTGTCGCTATGTTTCATACATAGGGAGAAGAATGATAAATTTCATATAATTATACCTGCACGAGTTCAAACAATACAATTTAATGTTTTCACATAGAACATTCTGCTAGCATAGTGGTCGAGCTAAGCTAATAGTATTGTGAGTACTTAGCTAATTGTTTCTAAGCGATACGACTGCGTAAATCCTAAAGGTTGTTTTAGCGCTGCGCGTAATATTGTACATTTACCTGTTTCATACTGTTGGAGTTTTTCCGGTCATTTAAAAAATATTATTAATATTAAAGAAACACTTTAAATGTCGATATTTACGATCGTCAATATTACTAGTATCTCATAAGACATATTTAGCTAAAAATATAATTTTTCTAAACAAGACTCACATTATTAAAGGGTGAGGATAATGAAATAATGTAAGGATGTAGATTATTACTTAGATTTTTCAGACTCTACATGATGTGTAAGTTTGTATTTAAATAGACATTTCTTAATAGAGGTCATGTTGCGAAGCTATTTTCGATTAATGTAAGAGCAGTGGAAAATCTAAAAAAGTAAGGCGTTTAATTTTTATCAAAAGGGAACCGTAGTCGCCATTCGTGAATTAAATCGTTCTCCTAACCGAATTTGCGGCTGTAGGTATTTTCATTAATGTATTTCAGACATTTATAAATTGATTGAATCATTGGTGTTAAATGTAACTCTGTTAAACTTTTAAGAGTAGATGCTTGTTTTTATGATAAATATTATTGTTTTTATGACAAATAAACTAAGCTGCATGGCATCCGTTATTACGTAAGTAGGTTAGTAGTACTCGTATGTTTCACATTAATTAAAATCCATCCATTAAAATATTTAAAAAATTTAAAGAAAAGTATTAGAAATATAGTAGTATATATAGGATAGGGATATCGTTTTATTCTTACGTGACAAAAATAAAAGAATCTAAAAAATCCATTTTTTACCTAATTTAGGTACTTTTGGTGTTGAAGATATGGAATTTTGTTCCTTACCGGGGTCCCCTGACCGCACATATTTTTGTTAACATCACAGTGTTGTTGGGTGAAATATTTGTACCTTATATGATTTGAAAAACACCAGACAAAATTACAGTGTTTTGGTATGTATTTAAGAACCTCAGGAAAAGTAATTTCATTTAAAAAAAAATTAAATGGTTTTTAGATATATTATTTTTTGAGTTATCGCTTTCTGAATATAATATAAAAAAAATAATATTTCATTTATAAAAAGAAGTGGCCTTTTGCACTTAGATTAAAGTACGCGTGTTACATAATAAAGTGACTTATTTGAATTTAAGGTGGGTAAAAGATAGAACCTCTTTATAAGTAAGAGCGGGGTGTTAATGAAATTTACACTTATCTTTGACGTGCAGCTTTCGTCGTAATATTACTAATACTTCTATGTAAATGTAAATGTAAAGAGCAAAATTGTTCCTTTCTTAAATGTACTTCCAAAGACTCTTTCAGAATTTTTAAAGCAAAAAATGAGTTATTAAGTAGTCCAAGGATATGTATATCATCAAGCTGTTCCTATACTCGCTTCAGCTTACGTCTCCTAATACAACGAGATGAGGTTATAGATGCAGGTTAAATGCACATTGGTAGACTTCGTAAACACTTTACTATCTACCGACTATTACAACAAACATCTTAAAATAACCGGTATTCGGAAATACCGACTCTGGTTAGTACTGGTGATTGCTGCTTACAATTCGTCACACAAATATAAGTAAGGCTTTAGTTTACACGAAATAAGACGTAACAAAAACGATGATGTTAACATAATGCGCGCACATAAATAAATATAAATAACAGTTTACTCGTAATCGTTTTGCATACTTGGCATTACTATGAAGTATTTGCTCTATGATAATTTTTAATTGTTTATATAGCTTCAGGCAATCGCGTGGAAACGTATTCGCGTGCGTCCAATAACCGTAAAACAATAGAGTAAAGCGCTGTGTAAAGTACCTTATTATACCGAGCATTGCTCTAGACCACTGATTTCATACAATGGATGTGCAGTGAATGGTGTTAGCTGTACATTGAAATTTTATAGGGTTTTTAATCATGTACGGTTTTAAGAAAACTCTTTTTCTCAATTTTCACTTTCGTATGAGTTTTATGTTCATCTGCTGTAGCTTAATTTTGTACCACGACTTTACTTAATAAAAAAAACTATAAAAATGCTAAATATATTAAAAATAAAAGACCTTTTTTTTCTTGTTGACGAGGGGGAAACCTTCAAAAAGCATCCACAGCCGTAGAAGTGACACAAGACTATATGGAATTTTTGCCCATCCATGGGCTTCCTTGGCTCTACGTAAGAGGACTCTGTGATCTCCAAAGGAACGCGATCAGAGTCCTCTGAGCGCAGTGTCCCGCCGGGATCTGCTCAGAGAGAGTTAATACTCATCTCGTACCTTCGGGTGTTTACGACGATATGCGTCTACCCCTATTGTCTTCCTTACAGGGGTCACTGACTGGACTTTGAGGTCCCACCCTTGCCCCCCGCAACCCTGGAAGCCCCATTTAGGTCACCGAGAGGTAGGGGATACCGTAGTCCTATTATAGTTACGAGTCACTAGGATAGGAACATATGAAAAGGAGCATTTCCGCTGTTATGTTGTTACGTACGTAACTTTTTGTAGTTTTAGACTTCGGAAGTAGTGGTATCAACCACGGAAACACTCATCTTCTTTTTTTGCTCCGCTGCCTCTCAAGTTCTTTATCCTGACCGATGACCTTATAAATGCCTACAGTGCCAACAGCAACTATCCTTAAGAAAACGCTGTCATATTCTGCTTTAATCTAGGGTATCGATGCAAATAAACCTATCGATGCAAATATACCTATTCTATATGACCCATTAGGTGAACTGCGTATCCGTTTGACACTTCTATAAAATAAATAAAATGTGTACTTAGCATTAAAACTTTACAAAACATACAATACACAGATTAATATACCTCTGTAATATAAACGTTCTATTCATAATGTTCCGATTTATACAGTAGCGTATTATACAATTTGACCATAGTATTCTATGTCAATATTGACTGTCGACGACTCGATAGCAGCCGCTCAAAGCAGTGTTTGCATTTGTTTATTTAAAATTTCCACCAGTCATTATAAAGGCGGACTTATTTTCAATGTGACGGTTTAATGCTATATATATAACGATTTCAAGTAACATATACATATGTATGTAACATATATGTATGTCATGTACCTATATTAATATTGTCTAACGACGATGCATACAGTATGTATTTAGTAAGTCCGCCTATAGACTATAATATTTTACGCTATTATTGTGGAATTGAGTAAAAATATTTTTTATTTTCATTCGATTCGAGATCCTAATCGTGTGTCTAACTTACAATTGGTAAGTTTTTATTGATTTGTATATATGTACTGGTTTGTAGGTAACTTTAAAACAAATATTTCGTTCTTCTGTATGAGATTCCTTGTTTTCGACTTTTATACATATACTGTGAAAATTGCAAAAAAAAAAATGGTGTGGTTCCTAATATAAATTCTTTAAAAGCCCTACTTATTATTAACTGTTAATTACAATGGGGTAGTCGGGCTAAGTAGTAAGAGTTCATTTCGATACGTAGGGTTTTATACCACCGTACAATACTTCACACTCTTTACATATATTCAATGATATTTAAAAAAAAAGAGATTTGTATGATATCAGCCCCATGTATGTATTATAAAAGAATTGTTACTATTGCGTGGAAGAGCCAGGTAACTGTTATTAAACAAAAAACAACATTTCTTTTACTTTTTATTGTATATTAATACTTGTTGTAGTAGCCAACAGTAGTACTATCGTATTACCGATTCTGCGAATATTGTATGCGTATTTCAAGTGTATATCTGTAACATTTAAAATGTACAGTATGCGTATTTCAAGTGTATATCTGTAACATTTAAAATGTACAATCCTATGACAGACGACAGGCAGAGGTATAGACGGACAGGGAAGCCTTTGTAATAAGATCCCATTGGTAAGATCCCATAATCAAATAGTTTTTACGGTCAATTGCCTTTTTATGATGTGAGTTTTATATTTGTATTAATCCACTGCCAGTAAATTAAAATTATAATTAAACTCGCGATTTTAATATTGAAATTATAATAAGATAGGGTATTGATTGAATATCGGTTAAATCCGATTAGGTTGGACGAAAATCTCTGTATGCATAATCGGGTGTAGGTAATCCGTGTTATTTTTGGACCTTTCTGTTCAACCCTACAGCTCTACTCTAAGCTAAAACGGAAATATTTTTGCCCTTAATACAAATTTGCGGTTTTCAAATAATCCATTTAATACTTATTAGAGAAATAAACGCAAAACATTTGATTTATACTATAAATAAAATATGAGTCTCTAAATTAGCAACACAAGCGTAAAATTCGAAACCGGCTGGACCAATTCGGCTAATTTAATTTTTCAAATATCGTTTGAAGTCTGAGGAAGGTTTTTATGAAGTGAAAAATTGGAAACAATGCCGGGAAAACGTGAAAACCCCGTATTGTTGGCTTCTTTGCAGCATGGGTTCTTATACAAAATTAAGATTTTTAATAGTACTCATTAACCCGCTAACCAAAGGGTAAGACAAGGTTATTACTAATAGGTATGGTTTCTTTCTAGAAAGGACTATGCATTGTAACTAAAACGTATATTGTACAAATTAACTCACAATTGTAAATGAAGTAAAAATCGGCCAAGCACGAAACACTGTTAGTTGCGGTAAAACAAAAAAATATTCATCGCGAATTAATTTACATCTAGTTTATAGCTATATCCTGTTTTATTCAGGACTTACAAAATTACTATAATTGAAACAACAACTCCATCCGTTGATAAATATTAATAATTTAATACTTAATTACCCCTGGGAGTAACAGCAGGCAAGTAACACACCCATAATATAAGTAGAAGTAGAGACAGTGGAGAAATTGAAGTTATGACACTATAATTCAATTTATTTAAACTTGGCATTCAAGTTAAATTAATTAGCAAGTTTTGGATCACACAGCAGTGTTATTTATTAGGGCGGGAGTCCCAGTTTTGTATTTAAATTAAACTGAGACTGAAGATTTCTCTCGGTTGTTGTTTACTTACTGTATTGTACTTTGTATTTCACTTATTGATGTAAAGGAAAAAAGTTAAACATAAAGAAATGACTTCATAATTGTAATTTATTAAAGCAAAGTTTATGTTGATTAACAGTCAACTTAGTCTTGTAACTCTATCTTATTTGGAGTTGGGTACAGGTGGCCGTAGGCGCCGATGAATACATAAAATCAGGGGGACCGCCACCAAGTGTTTGTTGAAGTCAAAAGTATAAACACATATTTTTTCAGTTTGTATATACGAAGTGTATGTTTATGTTTATGGAGCATATTTTATTACTATTAATGCCCGAGCAGCATAAATAACACTAAATCAAATTGGGTCTGACTAGCACACGAAGGGTTCAAATAAAAACACGTATGTAGTGCAAGCGCAACATTACAAATACCGTAGAACCTCGCCTCGACCTCGAATAGAGTCCTGTAGACAACCTTTGGATAAAGAGCCCTAATAAATGCTTATAAATCTTTATTATTTATTCCAACGTGTAAGTACACAGTTATGAAATAAGCTTGATAATTCAAACCATGTTGTTAAGTACCTGTTTTTTATCATTTTCGTTACAAATACGTTATATGGCAATATAAAGTTGAGTGACTGATATTGGATTTAAAATGTAAATGTGATGAAAATTTCTGTGAGAGTCGGCCAATATTCTGATAGGCTTCTAATCCTACGAGAATAATCAAGAATGACAGTCTTTGAAGTTGGCACGAAAACTTCGGAGCCGCCTGAAACGTTAGCCGCACGAAACCGGTGAATTTTAGCTTTGAATATGTTTTGAATCCTAGGCCAAGGTAATTAAAAATTAACTAAAAGGGAACTTTCGTGAACATTACTTTCATGAACGAGTGTATTGCAACGCCCGATGATACAGCAACTTCGTTGTCATATCATTGGGTAATCGCTGTATGCACTCTCTCGCGAAAGTTTGAAGGAAAAAATTGTCAGAAGTTTCTACTCTGTCTTCAAAAGTACATGTATTGAAATTTTATTAATATACATACATTTTAATGTAGGCAGTAACGAGTCTTAGGGTAGAAAAATATTAACCTCATGGTTTTAGTTTAAATTGAGTTGAATCCTGTTTACGTAATATAATCAGGTATAGGGTCGACGGCCTGCGAGAGCCCTTTCAAAAGTTCTTAGGCGTTGAACGTCATATTTATTAAGGTTGGGGATTCTTTCAGATACCCGTAGGTAGCTATATTTTTTCACTATATGCTTTAATTTAGGTACAAATCCATAATATATATAGAAAGGGGTAAAATCTCTACATAAGCGTACAATACTGTAGGCAGATATTTTCTTCTTACATTTTTGATTAATACAATCATAATGATATAAATCCTTGAATAATTAATAATATAATTTTTCCAAGCGCGTGGCGGAGTGATCACCATACTGTTAGGCAGTACGTACAGGGTTCGATCTCTGGTCAGGCATACATCAAATGATTAATTTAATTTTTATTCTGGCTCTAAGGTCCGTGTAATGTCTTTGGAGTGTTTATGGTTCCTACCACCTAGGGTCCCTAGAAAACCGTATGACTTTTTAAGACACGCGATTTACATTTGAATTTGATTTAACATTTTATAACTGTACTAATAGTAGGCTTGCTATTTATTACAGGAGTTCACTACAGCCAATACTGATTTATTATAGCCATACCCAATAGTTTTATCTATACATACTCAATTTGTTATGTACATAAGTCGCATGAGTATTGACAAACATTTGGATTCACATAAAGCTATCGGAGCTAGAATATTGTAAGTATATAAACCATAGTCACCATACGTTTTCTAGTGCATGTAAAGATATGTATAGCTTATATTAAAACTACATTATCTCTAGTGAGTATCTAACTTTCGAGTTTAAGCAAAATCGTGAGTTGAACCTACCTACAAAGTAAATAGTAACGGGGTGTGCTTATGAATATTTTTATAACGACCACACTCGTTACGGCGCTCATTTAGCGAGCTATTAATGTACACGGTAAATTACGAACGCCTACGTTAACGTAAATAATGTATTATTTTCATAATAAATCAGACAAAGTAGATCCTCTACATCCATTCGTTATTCTCATTTCAATAAATTTAACGTAATGTGTAATATTTCAAGTTTGGATATATGCATATAATTGATATTACTGCTGGATTGCATCTACGAAGATGTATTTCATTTAATCATAAACTGGTTATTAGAGGTTAACTTGGAGGAAAAATGGTTTATACTTAACCTGTATATTATTATCATTTAAGCTTCAACTAATGCCATCTCTTGGAGATTATTGCATTTAATTAACCAGATACTTCAAGTTCAGACAAGACTAAGCTTAGCCAATAGATGGCGATACTGGAAATTGAAATTGATTAAAAAGAAACATCCTGAGAATGAAAATATACTAGATCGATTCCTTACGATACAAACGAACAGGCTGCTAAGAAGCATGTTATACAATAATTGATATTTTTATCCTACAATTATATATAGAGAACAAATATCAAGGCAGTCTATTTAAACTCAATAACTATGTTAGAAATACAAACCTACAACAAAAATAATAGAATTTTATGTAAGAATTTCAAACAAATATAGTGTCCGAACGATAACATTTTATAGAAATGGCGAAGCTTCCGTCCAGCTGGACTACATGTGGTTGGTTATTTTTATATTTCTCCGGTGGCATATTATACAAGACATTTTTAACTACTTTTAAAATTGTCGTATAATTTTTATTACAGCAATAATAATTTCTAAATGTTTGTTTACACTAAAGATTTAGAATTTTATAACCACTGGAAATTGTTTATTTTTTGTATGTATATAAATTAGCGAACATGGGTTATAAATATAACCGATATATCCCACGACTTACATATAAGCGTTAATCGAGTAATATAAATTTAGTGGATATTTATTATAAGGTATCCTAATGGAATTCTTATACCAAATAGGTGTTAAAAATTACAAATTAAAGCAAACATGATTTATTAAAACGTAACAAGTGTCGCAAGACTTACCTTAATCATTACATAATAACTTATGAACAGAAAAACCTAAAAGTTCAAAAATAAATATATCTGTAAATATTTGAATTTTTACTCTCTCTCTCTGTATTAAATATAAATTTATTTTACGAGAGTTTATTTTGTCGCAGACAAACCTAATCGAGTAGCTACTCGTAAAACTCTCTATCCATCAAGTAATAAAATCGTCTTCTTAGAAGATGTGTCTATTTTTACATTTCAACTACAGCGGTCCAATTTGAACCCTGTGTTGCAGATAATACAAGCAGTGTATATTAAATTTTAAACATATACCTGCAACCCTTTTAATGTGCCACTGCCGGCGTTAGGTCTCTCCACAGGTGGGGAACGCCTGCAGCATACTCCAGCCCAATGGTCCAATGCGGATTGGAGGAGTAATGTACAATTAGTCGGCTGACCTGCCTCGGATGTTTGTTAATGCTTCCAACATAGCTTAACAAATGTTATACAAGGATAACACTTGTTGGGACCGATGGTTTAACGTGCAAAACAGTCATTAAATTTAGCCTTTAGCGGTCATCCATCCAATTCTTGTCCGCGGTCGATATTGCTTAACTTTATAGATCGGTTAAGATCCAAATCGTGGAGCGATGCCTGCTTCAAGTGAAAATATACCACCTACAATTATTAGACATTATCTGCTACTAAACTATTTTTCCCAGTGGGTGATAAATTGATCATGAAATCCATGGCACATTCTATCAAGCATGCATTCATGTACTGTTATGTGTATGCTATAGCCCCAGAGAAAAGTACTCAACATCCATACTTTAAAAAGTCGTTTAACTTCATCAGTTAAGACTCCCTGATTGATAGACTTTTATATGATAGGCTATATATACGATAGGCTAAGCATATGTTCATATACGCATGTTTATCCCAAATTTGGTGTAATATTATAGCGAGACTAATGTTTGGCTCCTGTGTATGTCTAATTTCGAAAATGATTGACTCTCGGTAGATTGCTACTGTGCGCTAGACAGACATTAATTGACTTTATTCATGAGTTGAATTATTAAAAAGTTTGTTTCAGATACAGCTTAAGAGAACATAAGACTTTAGGAGAAAATCATAGACCAACTGTACACAATATTAGAGAATTGTGTATATGTATAAAATAGGTATTTGTTTAAATATGTATATCCAATTTAAAATAACTAAATATTCTCTATCCTAGTATGAGTTAATTGATTGAGATATTTGATATTTCATTAAATATATTTTTCATTTTCATCATATCATCAGAAATATGTATTTTATAAAAAATAAAAAATAATAATAAAACTGCAATTTGTCAGTTTAACGTCAATATAATTTTAAATATGTATAAAAATAATATTAATATGGTAATACTAAATGTGGTACGGTAAGAATTTTATTTCACTTAGAATTCTAACAAACAATTTTACGCGGCAGCAATAAATTAGGGGCTAAAACCTTATCCCTGTCGGAAGTTACTGAACGAGTTTTGAATGCGTAATGTCAATAAATTAAAATCTAGTTATTAAACCACGTCTACCGAGATCATCTTGGGGCTATTAGAAATGCTGACGTATTTCAGTTGAGTAGATATAATAACAAATCGAAATATATCTCGTTTGTGATTCGTTTAGCAATATCTTCGCTCGACATGCTCGACATCTTTCTTCAAGAGACGTATTAACACCCACGCAGCCACGGCTAGGTTTGTTTTAGTGTTTATTGCTTGTTTACAGTCGTCCCGGAACCTGTAATAAGCTCTCCGCGTCCGCTCGGTCAGCAGTCTCCTCTACCGGGGATCGAAGAGGAGGACGATTCAGATTGGCCGTTAGAGGACGCGACAGATGCCACACTGACTCCTTCGTACAAGAGTACTAGGAGTAGTACTGATACGGCATACACATCGTCGAGAAGTTCAGGAAAGAAACGTAGTTTCGGGAGTCCGTCCTCAGTGAAGATATGCATATCGGCGACAGCGAGGAAGTCTAACAAAGCTCGTAAGCGTGGCTCCGGCGCGGTCAGCGCGTCCCCCGGGCAGGCGGCGGACGAGACGCCCGCGCCGCTGCTCCCCTCCGGCAGGATGCAGGCCGAACAAGGCAGCATCGGTGAACTCCAGAAGTATCACGGCAGATACCTCAAGAGCAGACGCCACACTCTCGCTAATGTCCGGTGAGTTTTGTTTAAAGAAAAGTAATATGATACCTGCTATTTTTAATTTGACTTGTATTTTTTAAACACCAAATATATATGACATCAACATAAATATGAACATAGGAATTTTACATATTTATACTACATATTTTTATTGAATAAATACAACTTTATGAACTTGTTAAGTTCTATATCATTTTGTGAAAAATTGGTTATTTGGTATTACAAACAGATACTTCAATTTTATTTATGTGTATAGACAGGTGCAGTATGAGGTAAATTCCAGAAAACGGTAAGCATTAGCTGTAATAATAACGATAAACGGTAATCGTAGTCCAACAATTCTAATATAATTATAAATAAACTAAAAGTAAATTTTCCGGGGCGAAGTATAGAAATAATTTTAAAATCACACGTGAATAACCTGTCATTTAATTTTTTTTTATTTACCCTATATTTTTCTATTGTAGATGTACAGAATTACATAAAGGAAAATTCTTTGGTATATGAAAGGACATTGGACTTATCTTTATTTTCAAGTAGGGCTATGTAAGCTCGTTCGTTATAGGCGAAGCCCCATATTCAGTGTAAACATGTTTGCTTTCCGCGCAAGTATTGGAAGGTTTCGAGAGCACCTTCGTATTACTAGTATCGTGTATCAAATAAAATATGATTTATGATAATAGAGTTTGAAAAACCTAGTTGCTTAGTTGTGTTTATACGAAATCGTGGCGTAGACTTCTGTTAAAAGAGAAATATGACGTGATGGGAAGTAAAGGTGAAAACGTAACGATTTTCGATACCAAATGATTTTATGTTATTCCAGTAAATAGTTTATTTATGTTTAATTATTACGAACTAAGAAATCTATTTATGTTACATAGTTTTACGGTTGTACTCCGTTCACAACACATTTGTTTTACGGTGTATCAGTTACGGTGAAGAGTGACGGGTATCAGGAACGATTTAAATAGGATACAAGAATACATCTGATTAATGACCGAGACGATTGATTCAGTTCATTAAACGAAAGCCATTACTTTTATCTCTTAAAGGGAATTACAAGTGTGCACTGGTAAAAATACCCACTGTTTAATTAGATTGATAGCATTTAATGTCTCATTTAAAATAATTAGTGTCCAAGTACTTGCAAGTGACATTCGCCTTTCACAATGCAATTATTCGTGTTTAGTGAAATAATGCCGACGCTTTTTGTCGAATTCAAAGTTTTATTTATATAAATACATTTCTTTTCGACAAATAGTTAGTGTAAGATAAACAGAATATTTATGTTAAAGCGATACAATATGCTAAATAAGTTTGTTTATGATTAGTTGAGCTATACAATATATGATTTGAGGAGAGCGAATAATTTTTTCAACTCGAAAATTTATAATGAATACCATAGTTTAGTTACGTAATAGCTGACAAGTAATATTTTATGACCTCATTTTACGGCGCCTCATTCGATGTCAGATATTAATACCATTTCATTCCACACCTTACCCCAATCCTATATTTACGCATTTGAAACGTTTTACGTCACTCACATTCATGTTGACATGAATTTTAATTGAGCTTATTCGCAAAATTGGCATCAGGTTTTAAGACAAACTTTATACAGGCTTGTAAACGTTAAGATAATTAAATCTTCAGACATTTAGGTCACACCGAGTGTGTGTAACAAGTTAAAACAGGTTAATCTTTCATTATGTGCGAGTAGGCTGATGACTGTGATTATGAATACTGTGAATACTTGACATGTAATAAAATAAAAATGAGTGCATGTATTTAGCATAAATTTGGTAACAAGGGTGTGATAAGGGAGAAACTTATAAACATTCCAACTTAGTCTTCAGGAGTAGTAGTAGTAACCATCACGACTAGTAGCCATCTATGGCCGATGTCCAGGACTCCAATTCTACTATAAAATATAGGGGAGTAAGTATCGTTACATTTGCATAAATTTCATGCTTTGTAACATTAAATGCGTGGGTATAACGTGGGTGTACTAAATTATTCGACATTGCGGCATAGAACCCTTTCAAAGTAACTTTTCGCATCGCCGCCACGTACGTTTTCTGAATTCAAGCGAATGTAGAACAATACGTTATTGCATGCAGGTGCTACTTGAAATATAAATATATTATGTATCGAGCTTCCGCAAGCGCCGCCATCCGCTTCTATCCACATGTAATCTGTTTCTCATTTACCCTTGATGACTTCTCCTTGTCACTTTTTTTGAAAATACCGGTAAAATTAAGATTAACTCGAAGAAACAGAATGATAAACAGGATTTCTCATTTGAGAAAAAACGGTTAATTTAACCATGGATAGTTCTTTTATTAACTATAAGTTATATTAAGCGTATCAGATATGTTAAAAGTATAGTAATAGTACACTACAGATTACCATTTGATTGGATTTTTGTTTTTTGAAGTGAAACTTCTTTACAATCGTTGTGATTTAATACTAGATGAAACGAAAATGCGTCACGATAAAAAAATATACACCAAAACGTATAGCATACAGTTAGCGAACGAGTGAGAAA
>DWOQ01000110.1:0-14425 GCA_018251115.1 Codatractus alcaeus
AAGGCACCTCCTGTGAGGCAAACACGTTTATAGACAAGCGTAACGTATAGGTACAAGTACCCCCGGATACCCATAACAAAATATTATGATACACTTCAAATTCCATCGTCGCAATGGAAAATAGATGGCGTGTTCATTCGTTCAATTCCCACGGAACCCTAAACACTGCTTATTATTATATAAGCGTGTTTATAATATGTAGCCATGTACGTTGTATCGAAATACGCCACACAGCTACATTGAGCTTACCCTGTGCGCCCTCGCTGTACCTCACTACATGGGATTGTTTTAAACTTTGATTAATTCCTTGGTTGTAGCTGCTCCGTTACCTTGTTTTGAGTTGATTAGTTTGCTCACTCGCTCAACTGAACTCTTCTTGAATTAACTTTGCGATGCTCTCCTTTATGGAAATTAACTCGAGGCTAAACAGCGGCGTAGAAAGTTAAGCCTTACCTATATGGTGTAAAGGTCTTAGAGCTTTTTGAAATACATACAATTTGTGTCTTTATTTTGTATTGAAAACGTTGAGTTTGTTGTCGCTAATACTAAAATATAAATAAAGAGCGTAAACTGAAATTAATATTAGTATTATTCTCAGTATAATAACATTATATAAGATATTTTAAGTTTAAAAATAGCGCACTATAAGGAAGTGCGTAGGTTGGAAGGTAAAGCCACAGATTATACAAACATTATTTTGAGATTACGTAAAATATATAAATACATGTAAATGAATTCCGGATGTTCTTGTTTTCTATTTAAATTGCTCGGTGAATTCATAGACTGTAAATAATTCGTGGAATTTATAAGTAAATTATAAATTCTCTGAATTATAAATTATAAATTGTAAATTCACTGAATTTATAATTTTAAAACTGAATCTATAAATTGTAAATTCATTAAATTTATAAAACCGAATTTATAACATGTAAATTTACCGAATGTATGGATTAGTTAAAATTAATATTCCTGAAACGAAAATTAATATCAGAACCACTTATCTAAGGATTACTTACATGTACTCGTATTATTAAGATAGTCTTATCCTTTTTGAAAAGCAACACTCAAGGTAAAATTGCTCTACACTTGGTAACTAAAAGGTACGTTATTATGAATTCAGACTCTTAAGTCAGTGCCCAAGAGACAGGGTCCATCACAGCAAAGCCACCCGCGTGACAAGTGGAGAGATGGAGCTTATCTCGCGAATTACATTAATTAGAGGTGTGGGTGTAATTAATATTAATTAAAATCACCTTTTAGCTCGCTACACTGAATGCGTATCACAGTTAATAAATTTACGCGGCGCATCAACCGACCATGGTGCTCGCCCGATAAAGATGCCACGGATATTCACAAACGTACGTGTTTATTTGAAAATAAACCTTATCAAGTTCAAATACAGTACTTCGGAAGACGGATAAGTATGCATGTTGCAGCACCCAATGATTTTAGTTATAAATTTTAGTGTTTAAAGTAATTTCTTCTCCGTCAAAACGAGTTTAATGAAGAGCGGTTGATAGCGTAATTGATTTCGAACGGACCTCCGCGGGTTATCGTTATGTCATAAAGTAATTAGATTATTTGAGTGTGATAATGTTGGAGATAAACATAAGTTCATGAATGAACTTTTATTGACAAAATGCCACACTTCGTTATCGATATTACCTAAGAGTAGATAATATTTTATTTAAGTCGTAATGAATATTTGTCTATATATTTTACATCATTGTGATAATTATTCATATAATTAAACATCACAAATAAAATTCTCTACAATTTTGTCACACTTGTGTTGTACACTATACCTTACTGTACTTAGTTTATTCCATAGAAGTTACAGTATAATATAATTAATACTGTGGTATCACTATATCTTGTAATATAAATATGTTATATATTTCCGTATTTATATCTAGATATCTAGTAGGTAGGTAACTACAGATATTAATGATTCTTTTATTTAATTATTACAAGAAGTATGTTCCATATATGTATGGCGCATAAATAAAGTTATTTTTGGTTAATATAAACGATTAATAAATAGTCTATTTCTATCCAGAATATTGTAGGAAATAATGATTTTTAAAAGGTGCTGAGAACTGTTGTATTGCCGAGGATTCCTCCCTTCAATATAAAAACTTACAAAATTAGATCTCTTTTATTACAGTAGTACATACATATGTACTATTTCATATGTATTATAAGAAACTTAATACATATGTATTATTACAAACTTATAAAATTCGCATTCTCTCTATATAATAGAAGTATATTAGTGCTCAGAATCGAACGTAACGCGGATGACCCGAGTATAACAAGAATCTTTATAATAGTGGTACATGTGTATTATTACAAAGTTATAAAATTCGCATTCTCTCTATATAATATTAGGGCTCAGAACCGAACGTAACGTGACCGACCCGAGTATAACAAGAAAGTGATACCTCTGTGCAATATGGAAGAAAGTTAACTTCTTAATACAATGCAAGTATAACCGAGGTCAAGCCTACATTATCTTAGACCCTTGTACCCATTGTATTAAATCTACGGACATTGCAAGTTTAATACATTGTAACGAACGGTTTGTGAAAATGTAAATGTATCATAACTCACTTGCTTCACCATATACATAACTAGGGTTTTGACCATGGATTTAGTTTGTAAAAAGTTAATTCCACTGTTCGAGTTTTTATTTGAATGTTCGGTTTATAAGACTGTTACTACTACTAATCGTATTATCTCCCACACTTTTTATTAAGCGATTTTTATCAGTTATAACCTAACCAAATATATATCCTAATCGATGCAAGTTAAGTAAAATGAATAAGTATTTCTTCACTATTACTTTGAAGCTAAGATGGCGCGGTGACTACATCAAAAAAGACGCAAAAAAAAATGATGATATGAGACCGTCGATGGCATTACTTATAATCTATATTATGTAAACAAATTTGAATTTACAGTTTATTTTCGCACAAACAGTACATTTTTAAGTTTAAGTTAAAATGGAAAAGAAACCGAGTAGCACCACCCTCACAATCCACCCTCAAAAATGAAGTAATTTTTGTGTTTCGCTTTGGAGAGGCGTAGTTGCCGGCTATACTTAAACACAAGGCGAACATCTTAGTCCTCAGGATTAACAACGCATCTGTGATCAACTTAGGTATTATTTCATTGTACTTAGGCACGATTACTAATCTTAAACGATAAAAAAAAACCAAGAAGTAATAAGTGAGAAAAATAAACTATTGATAATCTACATACGGTTTATAACATGAATATTGAATAAGGTATAATAATTATAAAACGTAGATTTCACCTCTAACTTTATGTAGCCAAAAGTAAGTTTGTAAGTCACGTAAGAATTCATATAATTTTATATCATTTAAACAATGAATAATTTTCGTCTACACTTTACCTAAAATACCGTGTAGGCACAATGTATCATAGAAACTACACTATAAATAATATGGCGTAACCGTTTCAAATATAAAGGGTTATTATTTGCCGGCAGACGTATTTAAACAAGAGTCGTTTTATGAAAATTAAATAAGGGCCGATTAAACCCCTTTGTCTAACCACATGTGCTTGGGCATATGCAAATGATGTATCGGATGTCGGACTAACGTAGGGGCTGGACTTTATTATGTATAGATATGGATTAGAGAAACATATTTTAGATTTTACTTCTATTAACTAGAAGATATTACCAAAACTATCTATAACTAGTACTAAATAATACAACGCCTTCAGCAGTATACATCCTGCTTCGTATCGTCGTAAGCTAAGCTTCTAAATATTGACTAATTGATGATTTGATAAAAAATAAGAAGATAGAAATACCTAATCTTGTTACACAAAAAAACTTGCTTAGCGCCACATCAGTAATCAGTAATGTGCGGTACTATACGTATCGACGTCCTTCCGATACACACACACACACCTTTATAAGCTGCAATTACCTTATAATGTGTCTTTAGTCTTTATAATCAAAAAATCAAAGATAAAACTCATAAACTGCTGCAATACAATTACATTATTCTGCATAATTCACAATTAAATTTTTAAATTTTTAATATTTCTTTCAATTAATTTTCGACGTAAATTCATTGATACGCATTTATTTTAAGTAGAAGATAAGAGAGAAAAGTAAATTAAATACCTAAATAATTACGATTGGATTATAGAATGTATTCCGTTTTGAACCACTTAAGATTCCGGAGATTAAGCCGTAGGTACATGAATACAACATTAACATAGCATTATAAAATTACATAAATATTATTTAAAATAAACCAAATTGAATTGCAAATCACTGATGCTCGAATTCACAAAAATGTATATTACATTAGTTCATGGGAAATTTATTTAAAAATTTTATTGGGATTTAAAAATAAATTTAAATTCAAAACGGTAATTATTTAGGCATTTTAAGAACACAAAGTTTATTACGTACTGGTTCTGCAGTATATTTTAAGATAATTTTAATGTACAGAATTTGTAATAAGAATAATCTTGCAAATAAAACCTTAAAAACAAAAAACGGCAGAAACAATCTGTTCGTTCGATATTTAAAATCCGTTTCAAAGCTGAAATAACTAAACATTGCGTCATGCGCAAACTGAGCAAACTGCGAATGTTGGCAGTAAATTTGTCATTCTGTCAACCCGACGCGATTTGGTCAAACTAAAATTGCATGATAATTTTGATTAGAACCGACGCGGCCGCGATGACACATGCAAAAATATAGCGTGAATTGTGTGAGTACAAATTGTATGCTGGCTCGCACGCGATGCGTTGTGAATAAACTGCGGAATGAACGGCGAACAGATAATTGAACGTCAACAGTGGTTGTGTTTCCATTATTTCTTGATGATTTCACAAGGTTTAGAGTGGATTAGATTTTTACTTTTTTCTCAAAACAAACCCGTTTCATTTTCACATAGGCGTTATTCATTAATTCATTAATGAGGTTTTAAAGTTCACCTCTATCTAATACTATATCAGGCGGATTCGGAATCTTCTCTCCTTTATCGAAAAAAAAAAACAATATATTTTAATGTGCCTATGAGATCTCTAAATCTGTTGCTCACTTTAACATTTTAAATAGTTACAATACGGACGTAAATTTCATCACGCATTTTATTAACAATTAAAAGTGAAGACAATTCAAGCTCTTACATTAAACCGATCTTTGGATTCGTTTATATATAAGATGGTTCCGATTGATGATGGAGACTTGTGAAACCGTATCTAGCAGGACATAAAACGTTACAACAATATAAAATCTATAAAACATGCCTTAATCTTTAAATAACAAAGCTTTAAGCATACCAAAGAATAAACACGTGAGCTATAATGATGGAGTAGTGGTTACAAGTGTATTAAGTCCATAAGAAACTTAAGTGGCATACTAATGTGTAGTAAATTTTCCCTACGTAATATTAATGTGATGTGGTTAGCGAAGGCAATAAATGTCACTTTTAAACTGTAGCATCTTAACAATAATAATATAATGTTTGTTCTTTACTACTTTACTATACTCTACTACTTTACTTTTTGTAATAATGGGTTTTAGAGTCTAACGTATGTGAAGTTTTTTGGAAAGTTTTGTCGTTTACCTCCACGATATCATCCGAAACACATTGTATAATAATCATATAAGAAATAATCACGTAACAAAAATATGTGTATATCTGCCTTATATAGCAGTGTTTGCGTACAGACCTCACTTTTCTTACTGTAAACTGCTCAATGGATCTAATTGCATTGCAATTGTTCCCCATTTACGAGTTACATTGAAGCCATGTCATAATATGTAGAATTTCTGTGGTCCGCTTACCTTAATTCATATCATTTTATCTCTAAATGGATTCTAGATTCTTTTTAGATGTTTTTCACCATCTTGGTCATGGCTTGGCGATGAGGAGTTGCTGATAGGAAACTCTCTACCTCTCTTCCTTATTTACTGTAAATGTTTTAATTTTAAATTACAATTTTTCACACTATAAGAGTGTACGAAAAGTAATTCCTAAGATATTTAAGGTGTTAAAGGGTGAATGACCTAAAAGTAGGTAAATTAATCGACATAGCAGTGTCGTCAAATCACGTAAATTGAGGAAACATCTTATCAAGACTAGTTCACAAATCTTTGATCTAACTCCCTTATCATAACCTACCAATGTAGTAAACCACTCTAAGTTTACACAATAACCTACAAAAAACCTCATCCGCTTGGATCAACGGCCGATTACTGATTAATGTTTTCGGCTTTTGGTCGAAATGAAAAAAGGTAGAGTTCCGTTAATGCAACTTGAATCGAATTCGAAGATTCTAACCGTTACAAGGTTTCACAATATATAATCGTTTGTTTACCTACGCAACACGGTTTGCGGTTTGTGGTTAAAGTAACTGCGATAACCAGAACTCGACTGACTAGATGGACATGATTATTCACTACTAGTTCATATTTATAATAATTATTGTCGCATAATTAGAAGTGACATATTGCAATAAAAACATAAAATACGGATATTTTATGTAAGTAAAGTAAATTATTTTATAAGTAGCGCTTCACTTTTTTCTTAACACATATTTATATCACCTTTGATTTTATTAATCTGTTGTGTGGGATATCATGAACGTTGTACTGTAGAGAAGAAAAGTAGTAAGGAACCTTAAACAGCCAAATGTATTTACTTGCCTGCAACCCATTTCTAATGTGACTCCTGGCGGGTCTCACAACTGGGGAAGATCTGGACCATACTTCACGACGTTACTTCAATACGTATTGGTGGAGATCGTACTGGTTAGTGTGTGTAATTTAGCACCCATCACCCATCCAACTAAAGAGCGCGCCCGACGTTGCTTAACTTTATACATCGCTTCAGACCTACACAAGCCTCGGGGCTGTGTGTACTTCGAATGTATTTATCGTACTCGGATATCCATATAATTCGAAATAAGAATGAAAACCACTATCATATAGTAACTTTGTTATAATCGTTTAGCAATCTATCTTGTCACCATTGCATTATAAATGTTAATATAATCACTAAACAAGTTTTTGAATAGTTTATATAATTCCACACTTATTGCAGGGGTAAATCTATTTACTACATAAACCGCAATAGACAATACGAAATCAAAAAACTTTTATTCGCATCCCGGTATCGTCTTAACCCCTCAATCCTTTCTATCCGCTTCATAAAGTCGACGAAACGTACAAAAATACGAACATAATGCCATTTGCATAATGTTTCAAGCTTTGTTTTTTCATAGAGCAGTGGGTCTCAAATGTCACCACAGAGTAAGGGTGCGAAAACATCCATTATGGGGTGCAGAGTGTATTAAAAATCGTTTCGCGTCCTTTACATTCTTAAGGTTATAGGGTTTTGCCGCATTTAGTGCGAAATGCGAAGAATGCCCATTGGAGAATCGAGAGATAAATGCCGTTTCTCCAATTACTTGCTTTGTATAGCTTTTTGTATAGGTGTTGTTTTTATTATCAAATTAATATATGAAAATATAAAACATTGTTGTTTTGTCTAAAAGATAAATTTATAAAAGAACACAACCGAAACGTACTTATTTGAATTGTAATGTCATTGTTTTTTTATTATCTTACGTAGATATGTAAATACTTATCTAGATTTAAATCAAGCAATTTAAACCCACTTATCTATTCTTAGGGTTTTTGCAAAACATAAATAGTATCAACTATACTTCATTCTTAAGAATACAATGTTTAAGTAACCAAGTACTCGTATGCATTGGTTAGGTATATAGCCGCCTTGCCGAGATGAATTCCAAGTCCTATAACGGAACAAATGGATTATACAACCAGTGCACTGATGCACTAGATGAACAGCGAAAGTGAGAGAAACTGGGGAAGTCCAACCTATTAGAAAATGAAATAGGTCGTGACGTGTAAAGACGACGTGGGCAGCATCGCTTACGTCCCGGTGCGTGTGAGAGGAATCATTAAACCGAGGTACGGGAGATTAAGATGGACGGGACTTTCTGATGTTGGATAACTACGTTTTGTATCGAGAATAAACCTTTCGCCTTTTATAATAAATAAGTGAGATTGATCAATGTTGTGGCGTACACAATTTAAGTTGAGTCTTATGTACTTAGTAATAAGGACCCACATAGGGTTTCTAAATATACTCCTTACTTTTAAATTGAGCTTATACTTAGCATTGACACTATTACTGGAATGTCATTTTTTAATATTATTTAAATAAATTATTCTCAAAACGTGCATAAGCATTAAAAAATTCAGCTGAAAGCTGTTGGTACTAAAATTATTGATCAAATAACATAATATTATTTTGTTTATATGCATATGCAATTCGTTGTTCACTTAATTATTTACACATCCCTTTTACATTTAGTTGTAATAATTACTAGTGTAAAGAAACACATTTTCTTCTAATTTTCATAATTTCAGCATTTTTTCTGTGAACCGGTGATTTTACTTGTTTAAGAATAGGAAATTCTTAAAACTATAAACGGAATAGTCATCCAAAAGAAGCTATAGGTAAGATATCTACGTACCTAATGTGAGTGGAGTAGACTTGAAGTCTCTACGACCGGATGTAGTAGTCGTTCCGGCAATAACAGTTCCGGTGCCGACACTCGGCGCGCTTCCGTTTGTTTGTGCCTTCGACAAGTACTGAGTTACGAGGAAACGTCAACACTTTGTATAAATAAAATATACATATATTTTTGCAAGTTTTTGAGATTTATATTATACGTATTTTATAAAGAAGGTTTCGTCTGCGCTAACGAAGCCTAGGTTATATAATTATGAGTCTAACGGTCGTAATATGACAGTTATAGTATCGCATAAAAACTTCTTCATGAAAACACACTCATTTGTGGTTTAAGTACACATATATACCCATTTTTCATAATTTATAGATTTTAAGTACCCTACGGAATTTTCTAGATGTACCCGCGATTCCCTACACGTGGATTTAAACTTAGAGTATGTACCTTTTTAAGAAAAAAAATAATAAAATCAAAAGGTTCAAAAGTTTCCTTGATACCCTTAAATGTGTAAATATTACATCAATTTAAACGATTTAAACGCTTCAAACGATGTCTTTACCGATTTAGTTGCCAAATATATTTACCTACTTTGAAACTTTGGTAATGATAAACTGATATCTATTTACGTTACTCATAATACATGCATGTAATATAATAGATTAACTTATACCGTCTACGTATGTAATTTCTCTCTACAAAATTGCAAAATGATTGTACAATGACATCTCCAGTGCGAAGATTTTTCTATAGTTCATTAAGTTCGTTTTAACATAAAATATGTCATTTATTTCAACGCTATGATAATTTTATAATGATAGAATATTTAAATGGGAGCGCCTGCTGCAGAGAAAGGTCTCGGGTGTTTTTAATTTGGCGCAAAATTAATGAAGATTCCGTTATTTCGTTTCAGAAGAGTTGCGGCATTCAGAAAATGTCTGGCTTTTGTGCGTAATTTTGCATAGTTGTTAGTATTTTGTTGGTTTTGTTCCGCTTGTATGTAATTAAGTGAATCAAGTATTTGCGAGCACGTGGGAATCGAAAAGTAAGGCCTGTTTGACGGCTATATAAAACGGGCTATTGGAAAGTAAATATAAATTTCTTCGCGATCAATGCCTCATATAGCACCCCATAACGGACCGCTTTACATACCGCCCCTTAGAAAACCAATAAGAACAATAATAAATAACTCTTATCATATTTCGAGTATGCTCCTGGTCGCATCGCGAGAGATCCGAACCAATATATCACTAGGAATTTACGAGGCAAGATACGACAGGAAAATTGCAAGAATGGTGGCGCAATCTATCTTAGTTGGGTTGCTCGAGGGAGGCTGGGGGAGCTCAGGGGCTCGGAGGGGGTCGGGGCGAGGGGCCGAAGGGGAAACTTCGAGAGGTTATTAGTCCAAGCATCTGTTGTTGAGCGGGGGCGTGATGAAACTGCTCGGGTACAAGCTAACAAATCTAATTGCTCAGTAGGCGCCCGTGTATAGTCGCCTTGACAAATGGCCCCTCATGTGGTAGCGTGGTACACGGCAGCAATTTGTTAAACGCACAGGTCACCCCGGGTGATTTAAGATTTTTATAACACAGTATTTACTACAAGGAGCAGTAAATACAAGGAATGGAAAATATTTCTACTACAATGTTAAAGCTTAAGGCACGTTTTCGCTTGTATGGACTGAAATTCGATATTTGACTAAGTACACGAGTAAGTTCTTTGCGTACGGCAAGTACTTAAATAAAATTTATAACACGCTCCTAGAATCTTGTACAACATTTTCATGCCAAAGTTACTGTTTTAATAAAAAGGTTTATACTAGTTGTGGCTACCAACAAATTTACATATAAAATCCTAGATTATTAAATATATTTGGTGATGTTGGAGATAATGATTAGGTGTAATTGTACATGAATACATTTAAAATTATGAGTGAACAGGATGACATCATTAGATTTACAATTTTAAGTATGCAATGTGACGTAAGAGAAATATTTCTTTATTTATAATTTTCGGTGGTTATAATTAAATACAATTTTAGGAATTGAAATTTTCGTAACTTCAGAACTAATTTGAAGCCAACGATAGGTAGGCATTTAAAGTATTTGTCCGTATTAAAATGTTAAAATGGACGTCGTATCTAATGAGCAGACGCATACTCTACATGAGCTCTAGCATCCTTCTTTACTTGGAAGAGAGGTGTAGAAGAGTAACATTTTTTATATCGGGACCCTGCTTGACGTAAGATAACAAAATACGAAAAGTTTAGTTCTACCGTGTACCCACCTCATACAATCTTTTTATGCTTATCTTTCTGTGATTTATGAGTTGCTCGGCGTCCAACAACGGGAAAGAAAGGAGGTATACAAAAGTAATTTATTTTTTACGTTTGTTTTTCTTGTCCTTCCATCGTGCGTGCTGTACTGGCCGCGGGCGAACAAGTTGGCATTTTTGAGTTGTCGCGTATGATTTATCTGTGACCCGAGCGTAGGCGGTGCTTAGTGCGATCGGTATTTCGGGTTACTTGCATAAATCAAAAATAAATTTAACCTGTCACTCCTTTGTTGTGATTGGCGCAAAATTCTTACACAAAAAAATCAGCACGATGTAACTCTTAAAAGCTGCGATCTTTTCGTAAGGACATATTTCGCTCCAAACATGTATCAACGTTGTTCGGCTGACAGTAAATTATGGTCATCAAAATTTGTTTTATGTGCATTACTCAGGCTGTTCGAGCCAGCTAGATATTTTAGCGTTAACGTGATATATTTTTGCGATAAGGCGACATAATGTTTCATGTAGCAATAAGTGTAACACGTCATAAATCCAAAAATGGTGTCGAAACTGGTTATAAAAAGTATAAAAAGTTCACACACTTCAATATTCGGCAAACATAATATCTTAATGTTCTCTCAATTAAGCGTCTTTACTGACCGGACATGCGCGGGACAGAATTATTCATGACGTGAGCTACATATCACTCCAGTAAATGATTTACGCAATTTTTCCACATGAGATTTTTGACTTAATTAATATCACTCACTTTGTCCACAGGTACGTGTGCAGTTATTTGGAGTGAAAGCACCTGCATTACCGTAAGTTTTTACTAGTAAATATGAATGTTACCATACATTTAGAGTACCGTTAATACTGGTTGGGGTTAACTCCGCAAACTTTGACATAGCAGTCGTAATCATTAGTACATTTTTAAGTCATTTTAAACACCTTTTAATAGTGGTTCGTACGTGTTAAAGTAATTTGAAGCTAATTTATTCTTTAATTATCGTTTTTTATTAAGGGTCAGACAACAAAAAAACTTTATAAGTAATGAGCAGTCTAAATATGTCATGCTTTATTTTTGTAACAGGTTTGTTTTCTTTTATTAACACATCAAAAATAGACTTAATAAAAATCTAATAAAAATGATAAATTGCTTAACTTTTACAAGTTATTTTCTACTAAGTTAAATTTTATTGTAGTGCCTCTATTAGTTTTGGTGTATCAGTAAACATATTTTGTTATTAATTCTATGGAAAATGGCCATATCCTATTGTAAAGCTTATTAGCTATTAAATATTCTCTATGAAATACTAGGACTTATTAGTCTTATTAGTCCTAGTATTTCATAGAGAACCGATAGGCAACGGAAAGTGACTATAAATAGTGATAATAATCTTTAGATGTCAAATTATATTGCATTTTTTATATCAAATGCTTTGATATTAAGCTGATCTTTGAACTACACTGGAACGCCTCGTGTGCTAAAGCATTTGCATGTTCTGCTATGGAGCTAACGTGGATACTTCTGTATATACTTAGAATGGTTATCAAACATACATTTCGTTCTATCATAGGTATAGGTATCCGATACTGATACGAAATAATTAGAGTATAGAATCTAACTACTAAATCTAGCGAATTGTTCAAAACGATGTCTATTAATATGATTGTAAAAACAATTTACCTATACGTATATAACTTATAGTCGTTGATTTTTAATGTTTGATCTAAAATCTATGTTCCTAACTTCCATTTTATTCATAGTATAGTGTAAAATGTAATAAATTGTCATGTAATAAAAAACACATCCCAATAACATGTATCTATCCACATAAATACATCCACTACAAATACATAATCACATAAGCCCGTACGTCACATTGGATGCATCGGAAAAGCGGCCGCGAGCGATGCCCTGGAAAAGTGCATGCATTATGAAGATTGCACATTGCATTGCACATCTAGCCAAGCCAAGCAGTACTGCAGTTCGTTGCCAAAAATCACACGATAAATAATACAGGGGCAAGCATGCATTATAGCCGTACCTTATCTTAGTGAATTTGAAGCCAAGAATTGTCCATTAAATATGCATTAAAATTACCTGTCCCGAATGAAAAATAAGCAGAATTTACGGCCGTTTAACCCTCATTGTTGTTTCTTTGGCAAATTCCGATGTATTGAATATAAACGTTAGTCCTAAGACTATCTGTTGCGCTAAGGAAAAAAGACTATGGACTTAATACCTAGGCACCTACTTATGTATGTACATTGTACATATATGATAGATAATCACTGTGGGTAACATGACTAACGCCAACTGAATGACGCTACCATTTTGAAATATTGTCATAATCTTAACGTGAACAAATAATAAAATTTGCATTAAATTTACATGTCAGTGTCTGCATTCAAAAACTGGAATAACTTGTATTAGATCAGGAAACGTTATGTATTTTAATCAAAAACTACCTGTTTTTTCGCAGTTTACTAAACGTAAATGTGTTTTATTTAAATTAAAGAGACTATTTTTTTAATATTGTGTATATACGTCGCAATCCCTAGTTGCAATAGCAAGGTTAAATATAGTTATATGCGATGATAGATCTATGGGTCAGATGACGTGAACTGATTTGACTTAAATGTTATTAATCCGAATTCGATTCGATCGATTCGAATAACAATAGTATAAGCAACTCATGTAACACGATACATACATCACATATGTACACACACATAACATATATCACATACACATATAACTATGTATGTACAGTATTTTGAAGTCCGCCTTTTGCACCAGTATGTTAGTTAATAAAGAATATATAAACAAATAGTCGTAATAGATGTTACGGATACAGCAGGCATAAAAGAAAAAATACCATTTATTAAATTGAAACTGAAAAATAACGCTGAACACAATAACTGCTGCAGATTTAGCAAAGTACATGGCTACTATATATTAGGACGTCTAGACAGGACGTCTCTAGGTTCAATTATAAAAAAGTAATTACAAATAATATCTATTATTTATAAGACATACCATCCGACCCATTTGCAAAAGAAACGTTATATCCAAGCCGGCCACACTACTAACTGAATCATGCGAAATCCGTCTGGTTCTATTACTCAGTAGCTCACAGGGAATTCTATTAAAGTATCAAATCATTAGGCATTCCTAATGCGTTCTGCGTACGCCACAGCCTCCTCAATTAGATGCGTAGCAGATAATACTTCACAATCAGTATTTATTCCAAGTGACCGTTTCGGTATTACATCATTCTTAAGTTTGTTGCTAAGTAGTCATTTGTTGTAGGTATTTAAGGTACACTAGAATTAGTATTTTATAATAATATACATATAAATTGGTCTATATTTGAAAAATAATATATCATTGTTGCTACGAGATTTCTTTATATTCTATCGAAAACTATTGTTTTATTTAATCTAATAATATTTTACTCAAACACTGTCAAAATACTTCTTTCTTGCAAAATGTAAGTCATGTTATCTTCAGTATGATATCTTCATTCAAGGACTTTACCGATAGGCCCAGAAACTCATGTGAAGTTTGAAAGACCAAACAGCTTTT
>DWOQ01000111.1:0-14397 GCA_018251115.1 Codatractus alcaeus
GATGCCTTTTTTTCAAACCTCCCGTGCACGTTGAAAATATGTTGACAGGTTGAAAGTTAAATTAGTGAATAAAATCAACATGCGATTTAGATGTACAATATACAACCAATGCCATACTTTGATTGAATACAGTACGGTCCCGCTAAATATGAAATATATATAAAATATATATTGCCTTAAGTATTTTAATTGATTTTTGATGGTTGTACCGCCTGCATTCAATCACCACATTATAAGAACACATGTAACAATTAAAAGTCCAAGAACGAAACGGGCTAAATTGGACGAACCTTTAAACATAAAGCAATGTGAAGCTAATTCCTTTTACGCTAGCATCCAGGTACAGGTCCCACTCCGTATTCGTTATCTTTACTACATTACGAATGCGTTCGAGATTAAATTCAGCTCTTGTCAAACGATAACGTGGTCGGACCACACATTTATCGCATGCGCCTCTAATTAAATCCCTTTATAAAGGCAGGGCCGGTGAGGCATAAGTCAGGTATAGTGAGATAAAGATTAATAGGCTCTTGTCAAATAATTTACGGTGTTGATACTGAACCGGCCGCGTCCGTTTTGCCCTTACTGATAGGCAGAATTATATTCGTTAACCTTCACGTTGGTAAGGTCGCCTTTAGTTAAATTTGGCGACGATGCTATTCCAAATTTATTCGTCGCATGTTGTGTAAGAAATGTGAGTATTTTATTCTGAATTTTTAAGAAACCACTCTTATAAATTAACGCCTTGCAATTTCAATTTTGAGTAATAAACTGCTGTCAACGTACATGTGTTGTTGTGAATAAATATAAATAACTTCTTACCTCAAACGTCACTTATCATGCACGTGTAAGTCAATTTATTGTAAATGAAATTAAAGTAAAATCAAGCATGCAGAGTACTTGGTAGTGAGAGGTCATTGCCACCTACGTATACCTTCATATCAGGCATGCTTCATATCCCTTCATCCCGCTTTACTCTTATCAGCACTTCGATTAAAAAGATTAAATTAAATATAAACACCCTGACTGAATAAAAAAGTCATTTTACTTAAACGACTGAACAGCTTTTCTCAATATATATCTAAGAATACACTCGATCAAGTTTTCAAACAAAAACAACAAAATCAAAATTAAATAATCACTTTCGAAGATACACATACAGACACACAATAAAATAATTGCGCAACTCTTTTACGTAAAGTAGAATAGAAAATAGAGATCAATTTGTTGGTAAGGTCATGCAAGTCTAAAAACACAATACATTTCAACATCAGAATACACGTAAATCTGAGAAATCTACTAATAATTACGAACATTTACTGAGATGCCAAACGATATGTCCTCTCGCACACACAACATGTCTGTAACACGGACTTTCGCAACTTTTGTTTGAAATTAGGGGTAAACACATTAGCTTCTGTTTGCGTAGACGTCATCTTGCTTCCCGGATTTGTTTGAACTAAGTCAAAATACACGGCATCATAACTCACGACTAATCGGATAATTTTTCTGACATAGATTTTTTCATTTAACAGCTAATAGAATAGTGATTCATTGAGACATGTGAATAATTTTTTGTATGAGTTCTTTTTATATTGTAACTAATAAATTTGACATCGATATGTTTCAAACTAATATATCCGCCCTCAAGCATAAACTGAACCAAAATTTTTTTTTACTAATTTAATTTCATTTTGTTGTTTGTGAAAACTTATAATTGCCATTTTTAATGCTATTTTCCTTAATATTAGGTATTAGCTGTTAGTTTTCCTTGAATAAATAAATAATTAAATTGATCTTAAAGCTTACGATTACTTTTTAAATTATCAAGTCAAGAAAATAAATGTAAATTCATCATTTAGACGTCTACGTGACCGAGGATCGAACATGGAATCGGCTATATGTAAGGCCGATTTATTAATCATCGCAACACAACGCATGGGTAAGATCTTGTAATGGGGATTGATCATGGCTCTTTGTATATAATAGGTGTCCTAAGCAAAAATACCGTTAATACTTAAATACTAGTGAGGAAAGTTTATAATCGTAATTATACCATCAGTATAAAACTTACTAAGTGAAAATTCTTGTAAGCATAAAACTGATAAAATCATTCTTCTTCTAGCAACAGATTTTTATAATATAGAAGTAACAAATAAACATGCAGTCCATCTGATGGTACATCGCCGCTGCCATTCCTTTGGTACTAAAGTCCTAACTGCGGTCGGCCACTGTGTTGCTACTCTTGTAGACTTATTTGGAATGCCTCATATATTCGTACACCAAAAAGTGCCCAATTTAGGCTCCCATTTTTAGGCTCCGGAGTCCAACCACCTTACTTCCACCACCTTTTAAATAGTTCTGTTCATTCTGACAGACGCTTCCTTTACTTGCTTTCCGCAAAGTCCAAACACAAAACTAGTAGCTATACACAACTTCTTCCAAGGCTACTGAACTTAAACCTCAACGTCTTAAAAATGCAACTTTTTAAATTCTCAGAACACGAAGCCGACTAGACACTCTTCAGGGCACGTTAAACGTGACGCTCGGAGACGCTTAACTACAATTTGTATACAAACCAGCGTCTTTAAGATTTTTTACTACAAGTAGGTAATATGAGAAAATTTTGTAGGAATAGAAATTCTTTTTACTGCTAAGAATTTATGTTTAATGAAAAACAGTTGTTTTTTTGAGTGTCTAATATTTGTTATGATAAGAATATACATATGAATACAATTTATTTTAAAAGTATAATATGTTTTGTCTGTAAGATTGCAAATTGTTAAACTGTATTACATATTTTTCTGATTTTTAGAACTGATAGTAAGAGATACATTATATTTAGTTAAACGGAATACATTGAAAAACGCTACATTGCATAAAACTAATTATATCTAATCTAAAAATAACTATATCTAATGGTCTATATTATACTGAATTTTATTGCTTATTGTACTATATTTTATTTTAAAATACGATAAATAAGTTCTTCAGTTTCTATAAATATAGTTTTGTTTCTGACTATGTGACCGACTGACAGACGGATATCGAGCCTTAGAAATAGGGTTCTGTGTTACACTTTACGTGTGAAACTATATAAAAGAGATCATTTACAAACTTAATAGATAAAATAAAAACACTTGATTTTAACCGGTTGATGCCTATAATCAGGTTGGTAAAGACGGCTAAATGCCTCCCTAAGCTGCCTGACTTTTTTAATTAACAACAATCCCGTTCACCCTTGCTTACACCGAAGGTACCGAGGTACTTTGTTACCGTGTAATGTTTTTATGGACGTAAATTAGGACATTGTTAGGGTAAAAGATATATAGACTTTCCCCACAGTGGTTTACTGAGTTCAAAGATAACTTAGCAAAATTAGTATTCTGTTCGATGAAATAATATTATTTATGAATACGCTTCCTAAACTGTGTATAGCGCTTCGTACGCAAAGCGTGCAAACGGAACCCTATTACTAAAGTCCTCTGTCCGTCTGTCCGTTCGTTACAGGGTTGTATCTTATGAATCGTAATTCGTAGGTAGGTAATAGGTACTACGGCCGCTATAAAAACAAATAATTGCTGCTACAGTTCAGTGTTTGATGCTTTTGCTCGATCGATGATAGTGGTTCGAACACTTCGGGTGCGAGCCTAATCCACAGTTGGCCGCCTTTTTCTTTCTATATGATTTATTTGGCACGTACACTTCTTGTACGAGAACATTGAACCAGAGAGAACGTTGGTTCCACATTTGAATTAGGGAATAAAATCAACACGCGCGAGGTAGTAAGCGACGCGCTTTGATTGGATACAGCATTGTTCCGTATGATATTCCAATTTGTATCGTCTAGTTGATTTTGAAGGTCACCTACGTCGTCAGAAGTTTCATTCTATTTTCACCAGGATGCAACTCCAGCAGGTGAGTTTGTGAAGCTATTGTAGTGTTGTATAGTGGACCATGAATGAAGTCACTTCGCTTTCACTAAGATTATCATTGATTTCTTCCGTGGAAATGACATGGACACATACATATATCCAGACAGAAAAAAAAACTTCATTCAAATGTTTACCTGGTCGGGAATTAAACCTGAAACATTTGATCACACTGTGTCAGTTCGTGACCGTTTCACAGCGGTGATTAGAGACAAGATGCTTTGCGGGTGCTTTTGTACCTAATACATTACTTGGTATTAGGTAGAGGTAGAAAGGTTGTTTATTCGTAGGGCTCTGAAAATGTTTAACACAGGCAAAACCAGACGAGAAGCTAGTGATAATATAAACTAAATTATACAGACTCACAAGTTTTCCATCGTGAACCATGAGACATTTCACGTCATTAGCGCCGACCACAGGCTTAAGGCAGAAAGTTCTCAACTCAAATGCGATAACCGTTAGCGAGATATTTTCTCATACAACTTTTAAATGCTGCGGCGTAAGGGTTCCTGAAACTCTTAAGCTCCTTAATTGCGGGAAATGTGGCTATGAATATATGTTAAATAAAATGTTTAGACCACACGAGCCTTTATGAAGCAAATGTTCCGCAGCAGAGTTATTAAGATCGAGTAATAAAACACCGAAGTAACCTTTATATTGGTTGCAACATAATATACGAATACCGCCGGATATCGTAACAAAATAAATAAAATAAAAGAAATAAAAGATATCATGTGGGTAATAGCGAAACGCTGCAATAATACAAAAGATGGCGTGAATCGTTGAAGGTAAGGTTGAATTATTATTTGAATATTTTATTTTAGTTTTTATATTTTTAATTATTTCTTGAACTGTACAGAGAAATAATAAAAAATATATAGTCCATAGCCATAGGCTATAGTAGTAATAGAAGTGGGCTCAGACCGCTAAAAGTACAATAAAATCAGAAACAATTACATTAAGTTATACCGATACGTTAACTTGATATTATGTACAATATATTATTACAGTACGAATTAATATTGTCTTTTGAAAACGTGAACAATAAATATTACACCTAATTTATGAGAACGACTGACATGAAATACGTGATGGGCGAAATAGAGTAAAATTAATAAGGACCCATATTAAATTGTTGAGATGTGAGATTTTCGAATAATATTTTTCAAACCTCGAAAAGTCGGAAAATAAAGAAAATAAACGAAACGTAATTGCCTTTATGAGTCCCCTGAAGACGTCTTCTAGAGCTAATGAGCACTTCGAAAAGATCTTTTAAAATTCCACTTTCTTCGTATTTTCGTTCTTAAGGCTCGTAAAAGGAGCCTTTTAAGAAACTTAAGTACGAAGAAATAGATTAACTTGTAGTTTAATTAGCGTCGATTAGTTTTAACAAACGTAATTGAATAGATGCAGTAATTGAAACTGATAATATTATACTTAATATTCTTTAAAATACCACATTCTATAGCTTTAAGGACATAGGGTAACTTGTGACCCCGCCGGCGGAGACGAGGACCCTATTACAATACGGCCGCCACACGGTATCCTCTAGTGACCGGTCGTGACTCACCAGTACCCTACATTAGCGTAACTGACCTAAGCCGAGGTCCGTACCTCATAGGAGGTGCCCTTGGGTCAGCCGGAATTCCCATTTTATAAGAGGCAGATAGCCAGGACTCCGGCACTTCGCTAGGTCCGTAACCTTCCCACCCACTAGCGAAAGCGGAAGGTCAAGGAACCTGGAAACGGGGACCAAAACCATCCCTCCCTTCCTCAACATAGTCTTCTGTCCCGCCAGGCTTGAGCCCCATTAGGAGCTCATAAAAACCAGTAAAGCTGTCAAGGCCATATAGCCAACAGCAACTACACGATTCGAAAAAAAAATGTAACATGTAAACATAACAACATTTAAAATATATTTATATGCGTACCTATGAACCTTTTTACCATATCCATTTTTATTTCCAATATTTATGAAGGTGTTATTCATAAGATTCTTTGTATAGCTACTGCCTCAAAATTGCCTGAAACTTTACACCCAAGAATTTTATTCTTACCTGCGAAACGGTTGAAATATGTACTTTTCAAAGTCATCCGACGTAAACTGGCTCTCTTAAACTAAACAGACACTAAAGTTTCAATGTTCAAGCGAGTAAAGCGAGAAAGTTTAAAATTTGCGGCTAGGATGATGGTTCTACGTGTATATGAAAGTTTAACTCGGCTTCACCTAGAATACGGCACCTAAACTGGAAACTAAATAGCTTTTTGATAAGCACTCATTTCAAAGCCGTTTGAAATAAAAGTTCTTTAGAATGCTTTTTAGTTATTAAAAAACCTGCTCGTAGTACCAAGGTGATTTTTTTTTAAATCAATGACCCTCGTCATCACTTTCTAATCCCACTGCTGGGCAGTCTTAGAACGAGGAAGGATTAGGTCATAGTTGTACATATATGATATGATGATAATGATGATGATCCATGGTAATGAAATTTATTAATATTTAGATTGGATAAGAAATTCGTTTTTGAAAGTCTTTGTACAGCCTAGATTATAATATACTTAAATAAAGTATTAGTTACATGTATTAAATATACCTACATATATATTTTATTTCACCTTACGGCTCAATTTGAATTATTTCGTTTCTTCTAGTCTTGTTTTTGATCAGTAATGGGAAGTTTAAAAACAGATTTTTTCCTTTAAATGGTTTTGTTATATGAAATAGGAGATAGTTTTATTTACTGCCGCAATCCCATTTTAATCAGAGGCGGACGGCCAACGACTCCGGCACTTCGCTGGGTCCGTAACCGTCCCTTCCTTTGGCGAAAGTGGACGATCAAGGAAACCGGAAACGGGGACCAAAACCCTTCCCGAGCATAGTCTTCTGTCCTCCCAGGCTTGAGCCCCCCAGGGGCTTCCCTAGAAAAAAACCGGTGAAGCTGTCAAGGTCATTATGGCCAACAGTAACTACACAATTCGAAAAGTGAAGTATTTATTTACTTTGTGACCCAAATTCAATATAAACCTTAAAATAGGTTAATTTTTAAGCCCCTGAAAGCGCAATAAACAAATTTGAGGAAAAATGTAATATACAGACATACATGTTAATAAATTGTCATAATTATATATCGTATGTATGTATTCATAAAACACTAGTTCATAATTTAATTGGTTCATAACGAAAATACATAAAACATAACTTTTTTTAAAAAGTGTAGTTGCTGTTGGCCATAATGACCTTGACAGTTTTACCGGGTTTTTTAGGCGAGCTCCTTATGAGGCTCACGCCTGGGGGACAGAAGACTATGATGGGGAAGGGAGTGATAAAACATAGAGTCAACAATCAATTACATACAATTAACTTTGCATACTAGCTTTCCCAGTGCATATGCTCTGGATTCTACATAGTAGAGAAACACCTATACCTAGACTACGTATTAAATAATTAAGTATCTGAATAATTTAGGCATTTAACCCTGAATTTAACCCGGAACATTGCACGACAGACTCATGGCCATTACGTCAGGGTTAGATGCAAATATGAAGCCTGTCGCTCGAAAGCACTTGTCGCATAATCTAATACAAGCTAACTAGCTGTCTCATCATATTGTCTGCCCCAGATACATGCAGTATACCGTTAATTTCTCCTAAATATAACATTATACGATACATTAACCTCGTATGTAATTTTAATAACCATTATTAAGCAACTTAAGTGTTTTCATGCAAGTAAAGTTTAAAAGCTTTTTGTTAGTTAATCTTTAGACGCGATAAAAATGTCAAAATGCTATATTAACATGAACACCGTGACATGAAAACAGATAGGAAAGATTTTTTTATGGATATTCTTAATCGATGTAAGATTCTTTTATACAGGGCCTTGATGGATGCTTTTAAAGGACTACGAGGATCTTTTTAAACCATATTACCAATAGAAATTTTCTCAGAATATACGTTACGGATTTGTGAGGATTGTGTGTGTATACACGTATCTACGCGTGACAAAAACATAAAAAGATACAAGTCCACAAATTAGATTTTTATCTTTACTCTGTTTATAAAAAGGAATACCAGTTCCAAACTACCAACTACCAACTAAATGTGAATCGGGCTGGCTGTAGTTGAAATGTATTTTCGGCATATTTCTTTACATACTACATTTCATGTATAGTTTTTAGTATCCATAACTTGTGTTCCCTCCCACTACAAACAGAAACATTGAGCTACGAAGTGATTTCCGCTGTCATTAAACCTCATTTAGTTAGAAAGCTTTTATAGAAGATGTTAAGCACCCACAACCTCTCAGCTGTCATTATCCTGAGCTCACCTGAAAAATTCTCTCAAACGACCCGTGCATGGCTGGTTGGAGAGACTTAAGCTGTTTGCACACTACTTGTACACAGTGTTGAAATTTATTTTTAATTTGTAACGTATAAGAACATTTTGTGATATCGGAAGCACAACGCCACACCTAATTCTACCTAATAACAGCACTGTCAAGAGCTGTTTTCCTGTTTGAAGGTTGTGATACTTAACTGTTCCAATTTCGTCCTCATTAGTATTGCATCTGTTATCGACCTATGTAGGACTCTAATTCTATCTGGAGTTAGTTATAGATGTCCATTATTAGCACCAGGGGCCACTTTCCAGGTGGCCAGGGGGCCACTTATTAGGTGAGGTGTATGCTCGTTTGCTACTTCTATTACAAAAATATATAAAATAATCGATAAATCGATTGCACGAATGTGAAGCGGCAGAAAAGACAATGCAAATGTACTAATATACCGTTGTTTTAATTTTCTAATTAAAATTCAAATTAATCTTGACACATCAAGCACGGCGAAAAAAATACAAAATACGTCTTAGACTTATTAAAAGTTAACAAATTCTATTTAGAGTTAATAATATAACTTCATGGGCTTCAATCACATCAGATCGATTGCGTTCTCGTTAGCTACTTAAATTTCGTAAAATATCTACATTTTCATTTCAATTTTGTATTTTTTAAAGACTTAAAGTTGATTTGACTGTTAAACATTTATTCAACAGTATGTATTTAAAAAAATCAACAAACTATATCTTAACGTTTTTACTAAACTTATATTCATCATTGTGTTACGAAGTAACAAATTTGTAGATTGAGTAGGTATCAGCGAATCAAAATATTCTACATTTAAATATTCTACAAATTAGAATTCTACAAATATTTTACTGTCGGTAACTCTGAAAATGGCCTAAGAAGTTACTCGTACATTCTATAAACTGCAGCCATCACGGTAAAAGCGTAAGGTAAAACGCATTTCCTTTGCGTTCAAAGTTTTGTTGCTGAATCACACTTTGATCTTTGTTTTCAACGACACCATTTCACCTTAAAGTAGGATGATAGCTGTAATTTTGTACCTCAGAGGTATACAACAGCAACTCCATTTTTGTCAGAATCTTGCTTTTTTTAATGGTGCACCATTAAAATCCCAAAAACCAGCACTATATGATAGTAAAATGCAATAATTCCAATGATGAATACTTGCAAATATAACATTAACGTGACGTTAGATCGCAAATGTTTGTAAGGTTATATAGTACGTAATTTTTATCGATATATATAGATTGAAATATAATAACTACAGCAATAGGAAAAAGACAACGCAGTTTAAATCATTTGAATATCTTATAAACTCAATGTGTACAACAAAATGTATTTAAAACTGAATACCGCGCATTTTTGGCCGTCCTGTAAAATTTGTTTGGCGGTTAATATCGTATACCTCTGAGGTACAGAAATGTTCTATATGGAGGAATATTTTTTTAATAAGACAAGAGAATATTATAAAGGCGAAAGTTTGTGACTACGGATGTATGTTTGTTACTCGTTCACGAAAAAACTACTGGACGGATTTGGATAAAACTTTACAGTAAATTAGGTTATATATAGGAATAACTCGGCTATAATTTGTTGATTTTATGTAATTTTGGTCGAAGAAAATTAAAAACGATCTGTCAAAACTAATGTGACAAACCAAATTCCACGAGCGTAACTGCAAAAGCTCGTTTTAAATAATAGCACTGCTGTTAATAGATAAAAATAAGTTTGGCGGTGATGGAACCCAAGTAAAACCTCGAAGGATTCTACCACCGTTACAAAACAGCAATTGCCTTGGTATTGATTCAACATTGAACTATTAAACTATTTCAAATTGAAATCTTATAATAATTATATAATTAATAGAAATAGTTAATAATTGGTTATAACTTACACAATCTTTCTTGTTGTATTAATAACCTTGTAGGTACATTTATAAATTACATAAAAATACTTTCGATTAAACAAAGAAAATACATAAACTGTGTATTATACACATATTTTCTTCTATTTTCCTCCTTCATTATCTAGTTGGATGTTCAGTATCGGTAAGCTTAAGGCCCACATAAGCCGCAGGCAACGGACAGAATTTTGTATCATAAGCCTTGAAGATATCGGGGACAGTAATATAATCAGAAAATATAAATGAACAAAAAATTGTTTGTATTGTATGGGAATGCTTTCGGGGAAGGAAAGCGCTGTCTTAATTAGTGATGATATTATAAGTAAATTGTTATTATTATTTGTATACTATCTCTAATTATACTGGTAAAGTTTTGTTAGTTGTTTTATCAAATAGAGGAAGCAAATGTATGTTATTCACTTATGGATATATGTCATCAACCCTAAATAAAAATGGAGTTCTAGTTAGATGAACCTTAAGGACTATGTTGCAATGCCTCGTATATAGTGCGTTTTCCCTCTAATTTTCATTACCATACTCTACAACTCAGGATACAGCTGCACTCAAATATTATCAAGCAAAAATAGAACTGGTTATAATGCCACTAGAAGTAGTAGTTCTACTTCTACAACTATTAAGCCTCTTTTAAATTATCATAAGAACCCATTATCTATATGAGGACTTTTAGTAAAACTAGTTTGTTAATTGATTAGGTTAGGTAAATGTTTGCGACAGTAGGTAACATCAAATGGACTGCATTCGTTTGATACATTTGCGTATAATATATAGTTCATTACTCTTGATAAACAACTCCACCGAGAGCTTCGATCTACAATAATAACTCGTATAGGCTCCGAATATCATTGACTAACGCAAACTGTTGACTCCATTGCTTATAATTAACTTGGCGTAGCAATTCAGAGCACTTGCGATGCAACTTAGCTCGCGTTATGATCGTCCCATGAACACAATGCCTATACAGATGTTGGCCCGCAGCCCGGAGCTAATATGGGCTCTAAGCCAACAGGCTCCGATACTGAGCAAGCAACTAGATAATGAAAACGGAAATGAAAGATAAAACGTTTACAATTTAAGTATATACATACAGTACTATTTGTGCCGCGCGGTTTTACCCCTACTTAAAAAGTAGGTCGGTAGTTACTCACGATATTTAAAATAACATATTTATTTGCGAAAAACGCCAAAAAGTACTTATCTTCTATAGGGACCCTTTATAGTTTTACAGTTTATTTTATTTTATAATTCGTATTTATAGTACTTTGAAAATTTCAGTAGTCCTTTTATTACAAAATAAAAATTGCACTTCTATGACAGATGGCGGAGCCTTAATAATAGACTCGTTGGTACGAAGCCCTAAAAACAGGATTTCTACTAAAACTCAGTTCCGTATGAGTACGGATTTAGTTTGAATTACTCGTATAGTAATGTGCACTGATGCTGAAATACTGAAAAGCGGCTTAAAAGTTCTAGAATCCTTGATAGTTGGACTCTGGTTGTACCTACGCCTCTGCCATATTGCCTTTTAACAGCACAGTTAAGCGCTGCTGGGTACTGGTTGAATGTGGTAAAGGCGAGATACTAATAGTCTTCACGGGTAGCAATACATCTAGGCCTACCTCAGGTAGCATTTCAAAATTATCTGGGTTATTACAGATGTTCATGGGTGGCATCCATTACCACTTGGTTGACTGAATGCTCGTTTGCTACTTCATGCTTTGCTTTATTTCATGTAAAACGCACAGGTTCATCCTTCGCTAGCGGAAGGACTGAAGTGAGGCAAAGACATACTCCATCAATTGTAATGGACGAATGTTGATAGAATTGAATCGAATATTTATATACATAACTAGTATCAGTTTGTTATACATATTTTAATAATAATTGTTATTGTTTTATTTAATATTACGTTTATTATCTAATATAACTCAATTTTATTACGACTATGCGACTGGATATATTAACATCGTTTAACTATAACTGAATACACGAATTTCTCTTTTTATTTAATATTTATGATAATTCACCAAGATTTAAAAGAAAAGTTTAAAATAAACAAATAAACATTGTCTCAATAATTCAATAAAGATTGAATTTAAAATAACTACGACGACAAAACGACTAAAGTGTTTTCAGTGATCAAGGTGATCACCTTATTAAACCAAAAAAACTATTTCAAAATCGGTTCAACTCTCTTTTTGCGTCAAGGCCTTAAATAGGAAGGCATATTCAAAAAGCAATTGTACAGGTCACCGAGCTGATATGAACTGACATAATTCATTTTTATATTTTCCATACGCGCATTTCGAAGCAATAACAATTATATCACAAACAGAACTCAGCTTTGGTATTTACGAAGTGCGCCTGCATAGTGTTAACGACTTTTGGCAATGGTTCACTGTCCAGGCCTCAGTCCGTTAAGTCTAATTTATTTACGTTGCAATTGTTATCGTGTACGTATTTACAACTGTTGTACATACACTAAGTTCGAATGCGTAATTTTAATCATCTTTACTGCTAAAACGTAGATAAAATGGAATGATCTTCCAAATACAGATGATCTTCGAAAGAGTTCCAGTTCTGAATTATAAGCCTCACATTTAAGACCAGTTCCTGTCAATAGATTATGTGAGTAAAATCTTAAAATTTAAAAGGATAAATGGCGAGATTACGGCGTAAAGAAATGTAACGTAGCGAATCTAAGCTTTCATACGTACAGCGAGATCTAAACAATAAACAAACTGTTTCCTACAGCAATGAAACTCTCGGGTTCGCTAGAACATCTGACCTCAAGCACATTAAATTTCGCAATGGCCTATTAATATAATAATGGATTTCAGTTATTACTCCCAAACTAGAGCTACTGAAATATTTTGCACAATAATGTTAGGGCAATAGCATAATTGGTGTGCTCTTGAGAGAAGACGAACAACTCTGTGGTCATTAAATTAGTTTATTTCATTCATATTTAATGATCAACCCATTATTTACCACCGGATACTGTCTCCTCTTCCCCACAAATTTCAAATTAACCCCAACTGTGAGATGGCAGACTAAATATTTTTATCACACCATACTCAATATTATTTAAAATATTACACTTTCACTGTGTATGCAACATGTATAGGAGATTACATGTATAGGATATACAACTCTAACAGTAACAAAAGCAAAGATATGACTTGTTACTGCTAGGTATAGGTTTTAAAAAAGCCCCACAATAAAACTTACAGTGACCTACAATTTAGAACTCTACCCTCCAAAGAGTAGAATCTACAACTAACGGCAGCACTGTTTGCAAAAATACCCGTTTATAAATTTCTTTGAATATTTGTTGCTGCTACTAGGAATTATGTTGCTCCAATAGGTATTTTAAGCCTAAAATATAAGAAATCAAAGTTGTGGATCTGGAGTAAAACGTAAATAGAGTTCCTTTTAGGCTCAGGTCTTCTCAGAGTAAGAAGGATTTAGGCCATAGTCCACCACGCTGGCCAATGGTAGATTTCACACACCTAAGAGATTTTTTTAAGAACTCTTTAGCGTGTAAGTTTCTTTCCAATGTTGTTAACCGTTAAAGAAGTGATAATTAATTTGTAATACACAAAACATTTCGAAAAATCAGCGGTGCGTGCCTGAATTTCAATCTAGGACCTCTCATTTGAGCGGTTGAACTTTTAACCACTACTCAAAATCGTAGTTTTTATCAAACAGCTTCTAAATTCGCAGGAAACAAACTAAACATCTATTTTGACATGATTAGACTAAATCGACACGAGAAACAGTTACTATTCCGCATAAAAGTTCGATACCCAGAATTCGAGATGGCGACAGGTGTTTTTAACGGCCATTCCGAGATTTTAGCGTCGGAAGATTCGCCATTAATCTCGTTCGGACGCGAATAGAAGTAGCAAAGCAAACAGTTACAAAATCTTTTTATTGCTTCTGTTCTTAAATCACGAGTGTGCTGAAGCCGACAGATTAGTGTAGTTGCCTTGGGGATGTGAAATAATGGATTGAGTAATGGATGTACGTATTAACATGGTTTTTGTAAATATATAAAAGACGCTTTCTACACTCACAGCCTCACACTAGGATTCCTTGTGTCGTGTGCCATGTACACACAAAAAGACGATACATAAACACCCAGACCCAGAACAGAAATCTAAATTCATCATTTAAATTTC
>DWOQ01000112.1:0-14383 GCA_018251115.1 Codatractus alcaeus
ATCAAGACACGAAGCACCAATTGGTTTAAATACAAATTGCTTTAGACAATATTGCTGAAGGAATGGCGCGCGTGACGCGTGCCATAGTGTGTGTGGGGCCATGAAATACGCGGGCACACTGTGATTAATTACCATGTTGTCCTCTACCGGATGAATGTAGACGTATAGTTCTTATCGATGATAACGATAATGCCTTCAATAATACCCTCGAATATTATTCGGCGCAGTAGCATATTTACTCATAGAAGTTACTTCTGCTTTTGCGTAATTATCTTTTGCTTAGCTGTTTACCAGCCTCACACAAAATTGTTGTTAAATCTGTATGAAAATAAATACAATTCCAAACTTTATATATGTTAAAGTTGCTCCTGGCCTTCTCCAGTTGTGAAGAGAAACCCGTGGCCAACAGTGACACATAAAAAAGGGTTGCTGCCAAAATGTAAATGTGACAACCTTGTAATATACAAAGAATATCAAAAACTTATATATGTATACCATGAGTTACATAGATTAAGATTTATTTTTATTCTTACAGGCAAATTGACTAATTTAGCTAAATTAGATACTAACAATCATTGTGGAATTATCAAAATAGCAGGATTCGCTATTTGCATGGCCTGGCGATAAAACGCGCAGTTACCCCGACATATGCGGAGTGTCTCGCATTCATACACGCACACGTCTTGCATATGCAGCCTTCCAATAGAAATAAGAGCACCTGATTGCGTCTCATTGAACCCTGCGCGTTTTATTGCGACTAGAGGAAAGCAAATTACCTTCATCGAATTCCTCCTACGAATAAACGAGATTGGAAGAATCCATGCAGATGCAGCCCCTGGCGTCTCAGTATAACGAACACATTTGAATATGCTTCGATGTTTAGTGTAATTTTGAGCTGATTGCTTGACTTGGCAAGAATCACAATATTTCTAAGGCTTATATGCATAAAACCATCTAGTTTAATAAGCCGAGTGATATAGTGCCGAACGAGAACATGTCCGAACAACATAAAATGGCACAACATGTTTTCGTAGATGAGATGTTGTGTATAATAATGGCATTAACATATTTTGTTACTGCTGCCGTGAAGCTGAGGAGCATGGGTCACAGTCGCAGAATAGTCGCAATAAATATGGCCGGTCGCGGCCGACGACTGTTCTCTATGCAAATATAATAGGTCCTATCTGGCTACTCGGTTCGAATAGGTACGTCCACCGCACGAGAGTTTTATTATTGTGTACGGTCTACAAAAAAAACAGGTTTATTATTGCTCCATAAACGTAGACAATACTTAAGTAAAATTAAAGTGAAGTGATTTGGTTTTATATAAGAATAGGAAGTATACCAATATATATGTAAGTGGCTGGTTGTTCTGACTAGAACATCTATCCACGCATTAAAAAATATAAAATATATAAATGTGCCTTTTAAGTAAAAATAATGAAATTGTGAAAAGCTTGTTTAACATTTTCAACTATTATAACAAAATTGGGTATTATTTAAATAGAAATATTTTATTCTGACGCTACCAATCCCATCGCCAAATTCATTTTTTCTTAGTTATAATACGAGTCTCAGCTACGTATATGTTAATAGGTAGGGACAATAAAAATATACGATAAGACATTCATGTTTTTTATAAAGGCAATGTCCATATGGTTAAGCTAGATTAACAGGGACTTTGTTTCCATAAGACATTAGGACGATGACAAGATTGTTAACATGGAGCAATTTAGAGGAAATATACTGCTCTATTGTAGGCACTGATACAGAAATGGAGATAATAATTCTTACTAGTTTACTAGGAGTTCTTTAACGGAATACCAAATTAGAATATTATCATGAATTAAATTTATGCTACGGCACTATTTCCAGCATGGAGTATATTTTGTTGGTCTTAAGAAACGTCGAGTGTTTAGCTATTTGCCCAACACTTATTGTGTAGTGGAGTGGTCACCATACCGGTCCCTTACCATTTGATACTGAGGATACCCGGTTTACCTGGTCAGGCAGATAATCTCAATAATAATTAGAAGTCAGTGTTGGACATGAGAGTTTTTGCACTTATTTTGAATCCATAACAACTCTGGTAAAATAATCTTAACGTGAGGCTCTAATTGTCAAAAGCGGTAACTATTGAATTTTTACATAAAATACAATCATATTAAATTTGTACACCGATCAATGATCGAGAAATGTCTCATAATATCAATCATCATACAAAAAGATCCGTATTCCTCGCGTTTTAGTTTAAAAAATACCCGCTACAAATCCATTACATATGAACAAATGAATAAACAATACACCCGCGCATAAACAAGTTAAATTCGGTATAAGTGTGGACATTAACGCGTGGCTCGAGCGGACGATAAATCAGTGTGGGGCCATAAATCCGGCGATGGCGGTCCCGGGCGCGGCGCCCGCTGTCCGCCTACCATCGGCCACGCCTCATGTCGCTGCTGAAAATTAGAACATTACAAATCATTAATTAGTATTTTAAAAATTTTAAACATGATAATTAACTTAACCTTAAAAATCGACTTAACCAGTACAGACTTAAGACTGTTTAATCTTAACTAGAAAGCAAAGTCGCTCTTAGATTGTTTGACAAACGTTACATAAAAAATTGTATTACAAAATAAATGATTATGTGGTCACAAAATAATGACGCTGCAAACGTGTGAAGCAGCTCTAGCTCCACGTGCACCATGATTTTAACTTATTGATTGATGTAATTTTTATATTTTATGGAAAACAAGTATGTTATGGCCGCTTCTTCTCCTCGCTGCCTACTTAGATGTATTATGTTCAAAAAGAAATCTATAAAGAATCTACTCTAGATAAAATATTTTAACGTTGACTTTAACTTTAACAAAGCACCTAGCTTTCACCTTTCTCGTCACCTGTCTTTTGGTTAAACTGCGCTGTCATTTTAAATTTACAGACAGAATAGAGCCGTCGAAGTGCTGAGTTCCGTGTTTATTCTTCCATATTGAAATGTTTTTAACCCCTGGCTATATATTTCAGAACAAACAGATAGATGGTCTTAATATTAATTGTTCCTTGGCCGCGCCAAGACTGCGAGGAACCACGCCTTGATCCCTGTCAGTTCCGACCTCCTCTTGAACTGGAAACGTACGAACTTAATGGATTTATCTTCCGTTGTTGCACAGTATAGAAATTAAAAAACTTAAAAGGCTATCACTTAATGTTATGCAACTGAAATGAATATCTTCTTCCCCAGGATTGATTGATACTAACGTGGTTAACGAAACTTTCTTTTTCTCTATTTGTTGGTGCAAATATTACGGCACTAGGTATATTGTGTACCGCGCAACATGGAGCGTTCATGATAGTCTTCTTCCTTCGTTTCGTCACATTCAGTAAAATATTACAACTATGGTCTTAACCCCAAAAAAAAACAGTAATTTACAGTTTAAATCAATCCGAACTATTTTCTTTAATTTCTTGTATTCGAGCGTAGAATAAATAAAAAAATAACATTTTAATACTTATAAATAGATACGATTAATACCAAAAAAACGAAACAAATAGATTTTGCTTACGAAATATATAAATATAAGGCTTTTATACAAGCTTTATTGTTTATTAATCACTTATAAAAAGGGTTCCGATAATTATATTTATTTTGGCAAAACTACAGTAAACAATGACGAGCTGCTTTTTTAAATTGGTAATGGGGATGAAATAATTAATTTCAGTTCTGTTTAATGGTGAATGAGCTTTCTAGATTATTTATCAGAACAAAATATGATCTATAATGACGATTGAAAAAAGAAAGTAGAATTTGCTCATAGAAAAGAGTAGAAAAAAGTATTGGCAGGTAAAGATATTGATATACCTATTATTCGCATACTTTTAGTTATTTAAGACCTTTTAAGAATATCGTAAAAGTAAGTAAATGATATTATGTGCTTAATTTCACTAGTAGGTACTTGTTCCACGAGTGGTAAGTTTACACTGTTAAAGACGACTTACAAAGTTTGGAAGCGGGTTGTTAGAGGTCTGCAATTAGTCAAAGTCAGCAGTTTGATTTTGATTAAATTGTCAAGTCGTTACTATTTAAGGGCCATATATGTGTAGGTATATGGAAATAAAAAAGAATAATAACTTTAATTAATCCTTTCTTCATAACCGGTCAATGATTCAATCAATTTTTGTCTCTATATGCTAAACTTATATAACGAAATATTTTAATGTTAAACAATCTGTCTCTATAAGTTAAAATTCGAAACAGATGTATAGATTCTGACCACATTTTCAAGCAAAAAAAGGAATTGTGCAAGCTGTATAACTATTATGAACCAGTACTTTCTGTTAATGTTGTTGGTTATAAAAACACTTTGAATAATACTGACATCGGAATGCTCATTAGATAAATTCTCAAATTCCAAGTTTATTACCAGTTAGTAACCAAGAGACCACCAATTAGTGAAATTGACGATGGCTTGTGATTTCAGTTCGACTTCATTCAGCTTTGAGAACGGAAAGCGATGAGGTTTTCCACCTGACAGCATCCCATTGACATCTGGAGAAAGTTTCCAACCGAGCTTTGTATCGACTTGTGAAGTTATTTCTGAAGTAATCTTACCCCTTTGAGATCGTTTTCTTATACGAGTAGGTATGTAAGTATGTACCTTCTCAATTATACTTTATACTTTATATATAACATTTATTTTATTTATATGTTATTGTACATTTATAATGTTTACAAAAAAGATGTGAAATAGGCGATATACTAACGATGAATTGCATTAAGGCGTATTCATACCGATTTAGTAGCAAAATTCGAAGGATTTTATTTTAAATGAAATTTTGACTTTACGTAAACGATGAACAAATTCCCTTATTTTAAATGATATCTATGTAACAAACAGTAAAGAAGAAGAAAATATATGGTATTGAAAAAAAATCTGATTTCTAGCACAAAATTTCACAGTCTCCATCCTCACAACATATATTCTGTTATGTCTAAAAATAAACTTTTACAACGGAAAGAAATAATGCACGAGTAAATCTTACAAACTAGAACAGGGCGTGTAAATTTCAAGGATAATAGAAAATTGGCAGCGCCGTCCGGATACTTTCTATTGTAAAATATTAGCGCATTACTTCCGGTCGGAAGGCGTACGAGGAACCTACTGTAGTTCTAAAATTATATGAACCTACACAATTACACAATATCATCTTCAAAAGAAATTCTGTGAATTTTAACTTTTGTTACAACATTTATACCGCAACCAACGCCTTGGTTTTTTTTAACGGATTGTTTCACCTTGCATAATAAATCTATTAAACTCATGCGTAAGTGTATACGTGCCGCGTCAAACCTATGAAAAAGTGTGATAGGTAATAGACTCCCAATCTCGTTGTTAGTCATTCAGGTGAATAGTATTACAGTAATTATGAACATGATTTCACGTTGTTTTTCTCTTAACTACTTATCGTTAACCAAGATCATTCCATGGTTAAAATTATTGAAAATATATTGATTTATTTTTCATAAAAGTTGTTAATAATGATAAGGCGGTTAAACAAATTAGCATTATTTAATATGCTTCAATATTTTGATCGAGTAGCTACCTACCATTTATTGGTCTGGTATAGAAGATTAAAATAATCACGATACTTATGTAGGTATCCAATTGTTTATTGCTTGCTGCTGCATTTAATTACGTAATTGGACGGGCACCGTGTAATTTGAACTAGGTATGCAGTTTGTCCTCCGTACACTCCAGTAGATATCCCGACAGGGCTTTAATCTCGTCGCAATCAAAGTTTCCTCATTCATATGTATTAACGGACACACCACTAAACCATCTATTGCACATACCATATTCACGTATTTTCCTAGCGTCCATCGTCCTGATTACTATGTTAATATTTCAGTGACGCATATAATTTATTATAAGTACCAAACAATAAGTATACGTGCATGCTGGTCCCCGTGGCTTGTGTAGTTCTTAACCTATTTGGGCAAATTTGGGCGCGGTCCGTAATCGGATGTGGACCGCCGATGGCAAAATTCCATGCGCGTTATCGTGCTTAGGAGGGCACGTTAAGCCGTTCTCTCTTGTTATCTTTGCAAGCAGGTATAAGTAAATCGGAATATAATTATTAAAAACATATTAAGAATATTCAATCATGAAGAACAGGTATTTTTAAATGGTTTTATATAAATAATATTATATAGTAAGAATATGCTATCTACATACAAAACCCGACGTAAATATTACAATGTACAAACACCCTAACCCGCCAAGGATCGAACCCGCTACCTTGCATTACAAAATTAACAAACCGATATCAACTATAACTACTGACTTTCAAACATCTGAATTAGATGTTAAAAATAATACATATATTAAGAGACAAAGTAAGAGAAAACAAAAGTTACGAGAGACAAGCAAAGGAAAGTCTAAGGCTTATTAGGACATTGGCAAGCGGGCCGCGGCGGCGTGCCAATACTAGCGAGCCGAGAGCTACGGCCGTCCGAATTAGGAATAGAGAACTTTAACAAGGTTACATTGCAACTTTTGTACGAACACGATTTAAATGTCAGAAGGATTTATAGCCGTAAGTCTATCACGAGTTAAAAGTTTACGATTACCGTTCGCCAGTAGGTTACAGTGAATTTTAGTTTGTTGGCGTGTTTATTATGCAATGATTGCTATGATTCATGTGTGCGGTTTTCCCGTCTAGTCTTGCATGCATTTGCTTTATATGTCGTTTATATTTTTATACATACCCAAACCCAAACATTCGTTGGTGAGTAATATGTATAATGATTTGCATAAACATATTATGCAACTAGGTATTTAGGTAAGGTAACAATTAGGTAAAATAAAAAAATAATAACTGACTCATGATGAAAAAGAGTCGATGTTCTTCAAATCTCTTAAAGCATTCATCAAACCTTTAAAATAAAAAAACTGAACCAAATTAGTTCATCTATTTGGGAGTTACAATGCTACAGACATGTACATTATATACACTTTAAACTTAAAACACCCCTCTTTTCTCGTCAGAGGTTGAAAAACTAAGCAGACGCATACGACAAGACATAATTATTTTGTATCACACCCCCTCTTTGGCGATCAAACAGGAAACCTTCGATTGTAAGAAGTAATCTATATATTAATACCTGAAGCACAAACTTTTGACCCCTTTTTACAAAAATTGCGCGGACGGAAGAGTATGAAATTTGGCCCACTTATAGTTTATGTGTAGGAAAAGTGCAGAACTATTAATATTTTTCAATAATAATGCTTATAAAGTACATTAAATCAATATATAAAACATTATACACACACACTAGCATGTATTTGATACCACCCCCACATAAGCTGCCGACATAAGTACACACATGTAGGTACATATACTTTTTTTCTTTATGGTTGAAATCTGTGGTCAAATTGAAAAGAGCTTAAATAAATTGACGTTAATATTATTTGTCCATGGCAATGGATTTACTGTAAGACTGAACGTCAAAGATAATCATAATTATATTTTTATATATTAATTATAATAAACTGAATAAAATAAAACATTCATTCTTTACGTTCGTACACTCAATGACAAGTTGCCAAATAGTCACATAAGCTAGGGATTGTCCCTAAAGAACTTTAAAATGTCAGATTGACAGATTCTTTGACAAAAGAACCTCAATAATGTTCAAATATAAATAAAAATGTTTACGGGCGAATGTCGACCACCTAATGGAACACTAGTTAAAATTAAACTAAAACTATTAAAATGTACCATCAAACGATAAATGCCGGATTAGTAGGATTCTGTGTGTACTGCAACGCAAGTGTGGCGTACTCAGTATAATCACCTCTTCACAATGCCATTGAAAACAACATTCCGGTGTCCGTGACACGTAAGTGTAGGTCTTTGTCAAGTTTCTCAATCGCTCCAATACCTTAACAATACCTGAACAATATATTTATAGCAACAAAGAATTATTGAACAAGTATCGCGGCGTATTGTTCGTGCCCGCATAGGTAGGAATCGATAGATTTTTTTCATATAAGAGCAACGGTAAATTCCTATAAAAACGGCCAAGTGCATACCGTACCAACGGCAATGAGATCGATCGAAAGAAATCGGATAAAAAACGTTCATAGCGACAAGGGCAACATACAAAAATAACGTCGCATATCGCAACAATTTATTACGATAACCAACTTCATATCGGTATTTGCACAGCGTCGCAGAAGCAAATTAGTTAACATGGAATTTTAAAGGTAACTTTTGTTATTGTAATGTATTATGATTTGAAAAGAAAAAAAACTTTAGCTCTTGCTTTACTAATAATTTGTTTAACATTTATTATTAATAAAATCACAGCTCAATTTAATACTACAGATTGCACTTATAGTTTATTATAACAGCCAATAAAGGACTTACATTTTATTATTTAGTACTTATAGTAAAAATATATTCATAAATAATATGTGTGTGCGTGTGTGCACGCTTGTGTATATGAGTGCGTGCGTGCGTGTATTTTGTATGTACTATAATGTATATACAATTAGTAAAAGTGTCGTAAAAATGCATATTATTATGACAGGAGTGTAAAGTCCCGTAACCGGTAGCCGATAGCGTGGAGAGCTGCCCTTAATTCGTCTCAATTTGGAAGTACCTAGTGGTGAGTCAGTAATGAGATCACAATGGTGACATAACATGTTTGTTACTAGTTGGAGTGCGTATCGTCGTTAAATATGTTTTTGTATTTATTGACTCATACCGTAGGGTATCCCAGTTTTTGATAATGCTGCTAGGGACTAACACGGCCATTAGAACTAAAAGTTATGTCCTTAAATATAATAAAATACAAATATCCTCTATGAGTCTAATAGTCTACGGCAGTGTGCAACTTTAAGTCGATAATCGCAGATTTGATTTATATCACCTTATATAACATTTTCAATATGAAATACTTTATCCGACTAATTTTTACTACATATTTGTTGGCATTGGGTAACCTAGAGCAGTGATTTTAGACGATTTCAGAAGAAACAACGTGACCCGATGTGGACGTTATAAACTGATTGCAATGCATGGTCACATCAGGTGACACAGGCAAAAAAATTATGTATCTTAAAACTGTAAATATAACACGCTACTAGGGTCATAGTTGACACATATTTCGGTATAAATATTCAAATACTGTAACCGGATTACGTTTTTTTTTTTCAGGGAAGCAATATATATTTTTGAAAGCCCTTTCACAAAATATTTTCCATTCAAAAACCTAGCCTCTAACACACTTATATTAAACACGAGTAAAGTGATATTTATTTTGCCAAAATAAACACTAGTAGTTTCTAAGCTAAAACATCCACAAATATGTACATAAATAGACTGTTAAATTCATTACCATTCATAGCAAGCACGGTATGTTACTAAAATAAGTAATAATAGCTAGGTAGGTAGATAGGTAGCTAATACAAATTTCAATCAGCTTCTGTTCGTACGTCGCCGGCTCATTGTGAGGGAAAAATGGCCGGCAGGCAAGCGACCTGGATTGAAGTGCAAATTGAGTAATTTCGCGGATCTCCTTCACGTTGAGGCGAGAGCGACGTAAAGGTAAGCATTTACAACGCACGACAACGCTTTATTCGCGCGACCTTCTTACAAACGTGAACCCATGACAATTATCTACATACGTTTAACGGAACATAACATTACATAATTAATGGTTTAAATTAATATCACTTACAAATGCTATCATGCTATGGTTCATGCAAACGAATTACGGTAATATCAAGGTGTCGTATGATAAATTCAATGTGTCGTCAGTACCCGTTAGATACATAATAAAATGTACAAATTGAATTCATACATCCTGTATAAGAGTTATCTTAATATTTCATTGTTATTTTATTTTTAAAATCAAACGCATACGTACGAGATCGCATACTACATCGTCGCCGATATCGTGACCGTTAAGTTAAAGATATCTCACTTTGAGGGGTGTTCTCAAGACGAACAAACATAAATTTGATTAGGCCAGGTTCCGTCTGCGCGCAATCAACAAAGCGAGATATTTTGTTTTCACGTGGGAACGGCTGATTGAAACCCAAGTGCTGGAAACATTGGCTTACAGGCGAGAATACTGTCGGCTATACAATACACAGCATGCAAAATTAAAATATCGCTGTCTTCTATAGCTATACACGATATCGTACACGTCATCTTTACGTATAATTGAGGAGCTTTTACCTGTTCCCTAAATATACATTGACTTTTATTTAGGAATCCGAGGCAAATCGGATCACGAGACAAATCGGCTCAAAATAATAATTATTTAAATATTTAAATAAGGGGCGAAAAATAACTTGCGCACAAAGATATTTGTGTTGTTATATATTGCCGAAAGTGTTTTGAAATCGTTCAATGGATTCCAAGACACATAATCACGAATTGATAACATTTTAAAACAATCTGTATGTAATTTAAAATCCAATTCATATGTCACAAAATGGAAGAAACGTGTGAAAGAAATATCAAGCAGGATAGTGTGCAGTGAACCTAATGTTTTACAAAATATCAAGTGAATGCGTGCTCACCGGAGCGGGAACAGCGATGTTCTTTGAACAGGTGGGGAGTAATTTACGCGATGCCTGTTCTATTTTGATTGTTTTCGATTTATGCGGTGTTGGGTGCGGTGTATATTACATGTTTGAATAGCAATTGTTTGGCGCTTTCAGACGTTGATGAATTTACAGAACATGGTACACGAAATTAGAATAAGACAACATTGAAAGTTACCAGGTATATACAAATAAACATACATAAATATTTTGTGGCTTTCTATAAATATCATGTATTTTAAACTTCACATTAATATTCAAATGTAATTATTAATAATTAATTCAAATGTATATTAACATAAAAAAACGATGTGACAAATAATATGAATTAACAGAATTAATATGAGTTTATTTAATGCTTAGCCAGTATTTATTATTTAGACTAATGGACGGAGATCTGTATACGTAAATTCTTTTGTTTTCAGTGTCATTTCTGCAACATGCTCTGTTTATAAAAAGCTTGCTATATAGAGAGACCGATCCACCATAACCGATCAAAAATCACAATGCGATTGAATAACACACATCCAAAACAAACAGAGCAGTGTAATCTAGTCAAAATGATGTTAATAAAGGAGCATCGCTCGCAGGTAGCGCATGATTTTATTACGCGTCGGCAAACATTCGCTCCCTCCGCACCGTAACGCCGAGGAAATTTTAAATTATACGCGGATATATTGAAATGTTTCCGATGTTTGCATTTTCAAATGAGGAATTGTTGCCGAATAAATTTACTTTTGATTTGATTTGATTTTAGCACTTGGTTTTTAATTAGGTACTTACAAGCATAATTACTCTTCATAATTTTATTAGGATGTGTAATTCTTTAAAGTAGAATTCCACATAGAATTATTTCACTTGAGGCCCATCACAGAAGTTGCTGCTGAGGACTAAAAAATTTAGGTACCTGTAGAAATCAAACTATTTGTAATTGAATAACAAAACACAAACCAATGACGTAATTAAAAGTTGCAATAGTCTGATGCAAAACGAGAGATGATCGTACTTCATTTGTTTTTACTTAGTACTTTTTACATCATTTTCTTCTTCAGAGTAAAAAAGAGGGCCAACATTACATAAATATAAAAATTTAACATAAAAAAATGTAAATTATAAATTGCATCGCCTAGACGGGAAGTACTATCTATCGTAACGTATATAAGTATATAAGTAGTAGGCATCACCAAGTTATACCTACAATACCAGAAAAACTTGCATTTTTGTTTATCACTTAATATTTTTACAACAGGAGCAGGGGTGCGACGCCTGCAAATCTTGGAGCACTTTGTTTTTAAAACTAACCCCTTGCACGACTCTCTGTTTCACGCTGTGGCTTTATGACTTAAGAGTCGCAATTCGATGTCGTTTATAATGGATATTCACACTCTCCACGTAAAAAGTTACGTCCAACTTGTAATGAAAGAATCGTGGCATAATTTGTATATAATGAAATACAAATAACGAATTTAAGACAAGTCAAAATACGCTACAATTGACATTTGGAATAATCTATGAATTACTTAGGTATACGAAATAATTTCAGAACTCAGGAATAGAATATATAACTTACGTATAAGTAATACACCACTAAGTAGTAATACAAGATTATCTACGCATGTAAGTACAACGAGGGTGCAAGTAACTTAGATACATTGCCAGACATAATAAATATACCTAAGAATAAATGTACTAGTAGATTTCTATTTTTTATATTTCCATCTCTTACAGTTTTATCCTCATGTTATACATACTTATATCTATAGCTAAACGTTATTATTGATATCCCAATTGCTATTAGCATCTTCTGAAAAATAAGCCGTTATATTATATAATATTTCCCAAAAAAACACATTTACATTTTCGTTATGTATATAATTAGATATGTGTTTAATATTCAAATTAGAGATATTATCTTAAAAAAACAGTACGCTTGATGATTGATTGATCTACGGTTTCGGCGATAGTGTGTGGGTTGTCTAAGTAATATTCCTGATTTTCGTGTACTTCTGAATGTGGTTGTAAAGCCCGACAAACAAACATCTAATCACATTTTTGGAAAGTTTCTCGATTGCAGTAGTTCGAAGGGCGGCCCGACCACCACCGGAACGAGAATGTATCACACAATTTTGCGTTTTATATCGTGGGTTTTGGTTGGTTTATTTTGTGCTTTTTGTTGGTAAAATTAACTGTAAACAAAAATCAGAGTAATTATTGTACAAGTCCTCTTATTTCACATCTTGTGAAATTCTAAGGAGTTAGATCGTCGTCCACTTTTCTGTTTTGTTTTATTGGTATGCACGGATGACCATGCCAATGTAGATGTCTGCTAGGGTGGTCAACATAAATCACCGACTATGCAAAACTGTTTTAAGATAACGTATCTTAAAACTTTTATTGTAATAGAGATTCTCTCCCGGTATTCATTAAAATATAATTTCCATTCAATAAATTCAAAATTAAATTAAAATGAAGGTTGGTAAAGTAGGTATTTCAAACTGAATTTATAGTCAATTTGAACTGAATTTATAGACTTCAAGTATAGGAGACTGACGTTACCGATAAACCATCACCATCGCACATTCCCTCCGATTGGGTTAGGTTAAGTAAATGAACAAAATAAAGTAAATAAATATATTAATGAATGTTTACATATATACCTACAAACAATATTGAATTCATAATTGAATAAATAACCTATCCAAGTGTGAAAAACCACATCAATTGCGCAAAGACAGAATTGTAAACAGATATGCTCGGGTATTCCCTTTGATTATTTAATAATACACCTACAAACGTCACATACAACTCAAGTAACGTCTTACAAAAACACTGTTATGTTTCCATTTATTGTATTGTATTTCATTATATTGTATGTATACTTTGGACAACCGCAGAGTCAAACAATAAAGCCGGTGGGCGATTGTCGAAAGTGTGAAGTTGTCGCCCGCTAATGCGCTGGTGTAAGATTAAAAACGATTGAGAGCGGGCCGTGAATCCAGGAGCTTGCTACACAAAAATTGTATTTATCGTATACGATTTCTTGGTGGCTCAAAATGTTATGTTCTTATGGCCCCCTAAACACTGCAAGTTCTTACAGTTAACAATACGTTTGTGAGTAATCTAATTACAGATATCCCTATGGTTATAAAGATGTATGATGTTTCCATGTGGCAGTGACCACTTATCATCATGTGAACTGTACCTAAGCTTAAAAGACAGGCGCTTTATACACTCATAGCTGTGAGCTATAGCATACCATAGCTAGAATTCCCTTTGGCCTTTGGTAAAACACAAACGCGGTACTTAGATTTTGACTGATCGAACCCGGAACCATCTGCCTGTCAGACAACTGTGGTAAGCGCTCCGGCACGTGGGTGGTCGACTTTAAGCTACTTTTGTACTTCGATCTTTAACAATGTATCATTAACATTTTTGCCACATAGCTCCTGGCGCCTGTCCCGCGTACCGGTGGAATTAAAAAGTTTGTCGCGGGCGCCGCCGGTGCCGCGGGGATTAAACACGGACCTACAAGTAACAACTCACTGATTGCTGTCGCCGTGCCACGAAATAAGTACTTACTTCTTTATCTGCAGGGATTCGCACATCCGTTGAATAGAATATTATAAGATCATTCAAGTCTCCGCCACTGTTACTTAAGTTTGTTTTTTGAAAATTATAACTTAAGCTGGGGACCACAGCCTATTTATTCTCCAAGTGTTGATATTTTTTTTAGTGATTCAATAGTTGCCTAAGCTCATAGT
>DWOQ01000113.1:0-14372 GCA_018251115.1 Codatractus alcaeus
TGTTACTCTGCGCTGACGTGTATTCACATTTTTCGATCAACGACAAACGTTTATTCTTCTAAATTACCACCAGGTGGTTGTATCTGCTTAGTAGAAAAAAGAGTATCTGAAACATTTTCACGATATATGTTATATAGTCATAATTGCCCGGGTATTAGAAATCAGATCGGAAGAGGTGAATTTGCATGGTTACGCTTTCTATATCGAACAAGCTTATGTCCGCGATTTCATGAACACCAGAGTTTGGTCCAGAACAAACTTTTTTTCAGTATTTAACCTCTGTAAAGGTGGAACATATACCACCAACGTACTAACGCATTTACCACAACCATCATTACAACCACCAACAACACCACAACCACTATTATCACCACACTAACCTCCACCAACAACCGCCACGATCACAACATCCAACTAACAAACAACCGAGCTACCAACCAGAAAGCAACGAAGTGTAATACAAAATGTACGTAAGTTATGCCGTACCGATTAAAATTAAGTTTCATGTTTCTAAATTCAAAATGATGGACAGCCCATACAAAATTTCATCTCCTATTTCACCCTATTAAGGGTACAATTTGCAAATGCCAATAAACACACTAATTGTATTATTAACGAAGAGCCTAGTTCTAAAATTTCACCTGCCTAACTTCCAAGGTTTCTTAGTTTCAAGGTAACTTTCAATCTCGTTTCCCTTATTAGGGGCGGAATTTCAAAAACCAATAAACACATTAATTTTATTATTAACGAAGATCCTAGATGGAAAATTTCACGTTTCTAGCTTCCAAGGTTACGAAAAATCGTACAAACTTTCCATCTTGTTTCCTTAGTTAGGGGTGGAATTTCGAAAATCAATAAACATATTAAGTTTTATTTTAAACCAAGAGCTTAAATAAAAAAAATCACATAAAACTCATTTGTCCCCCTTCCTGATTTGTTATCGCGGTAAATAGCTTCCTTTTTCTATCTCAAAATTCATTAATTGGTCCAACGAGTTAGGCGTGAAAATGTAAGAGACACAGTTATTTCCCATATATTTATATAAGTTTGGTTATTTATATGACTTTGTAGAACTTACATATAAGTTCTAATATATCTGCTAAACTTATAACACTGATATCATGATAAAGAGAAAATCAGCGAATAATTCTTTAATTCCCTTTTTTCTATCACCCGTCTATTAAACAAAAGCAAAAGTTTAAAAAATATATATTTTAGGGTCGAAGTTAATGAAATTAGGGGAAATAGGTATATTTATTAATTAAAGCATGCATCGTAATCACGTCACTCATACGCACTTTTGTTGTAAGCATCCAATATTTTTGGTTAACAATATTTTCCGGTGAATATGCGCTTTAAAGTTGACAATATGGTGCGGGTTATGTATGGGGTCACGTGGTGGCGGGCGGCGGCCGGGCTCGAGAACGGGCAGGCTTCACTGCGTTAATATTCAGAAATTATCCGGTTGCAGCATACAACATGGTAGCCGCGCGACTCACCGACCTTCGCGCCGCAGACAGCACTCAAGTGCCTTTTAAAAAGTAAGTGAATTCCATATCGTCCTATAATCATTTTGAACGATTTATTTAATCTGTATTTTTTGTTTATGCCTTCGTACAAAAGGAAGTCAGGTCAGTAATAACATTATCCATTTCACGGGATAAACAATAAATACGCTGTCTTATTCACTTTTGTGTACATTTAATCTGAATAAAATATATTTTAATATTTTCAATTAAAATATATTTCATATCACCCTAACCTTAATAATTAAGTACAACTGCTTTAATTCAGATTTAGAGAACGCGGAATATCGAGTTTAGTGCAATGTTTGCGGTTCACGGCCAATTGGATCTGGCCCGCGTCGCGGTGCAGCGACGAGACGCGGCCCTGGGGCGGTGTGCGGCGGGTGTCGCCTGCGCCCTCCGCCGCGCCCTCCGCCTCGCCCGCGCCCTCGCTCGCGCCCTCATCCTCCGACGACGGCGGCTTCCTCCCCCGCCTCCGCGCGCCGCTTCGCCCCTCCGCCGCGCCGCCGCTCTTCCGCGCCTCCTCGCCGGCGCTCGCGCTGCACTGGCCCCCCTGGCCGCCCTGGCCGCCCTGGGCGCCCGCCTGGACGCCCTGGTCGCCCCTGCACATCTCGGATCTCAGCTCGGTGCCGTTCCCGAGCTCCGCGGACGGGTCCTTTCCGACGCCCCCCTCCTTTCGGCTGCGTTCATCGCGGCGGCCGCACGATCCCCTGATGTTGCGCGCGTCCACCGGCGTCCTCGTGCGGCCCCGGTCGCGGCCCGTCCCGCGGCACGGCCGGCCGCGCCCCGTCTCCGAACTCCCGCCGCCGCCGCACGAGGCTTCCCCCGAGAGCCGCTCGTCGTCGAGCGGGTTCGGCAGCAAAAACGCTTCGTCGTCCCAGCACAATCGCAGCAGTCGCACCGGCAGCCTGGCCGAGTGGCGGCCGCCCCCTTACCGGCCGCCGCCGCCCGCGCCGCCCCCGCGGCCCGGCTCCGGCGAGGCGGCCGACGCGGGCTCGGTGGACGTGCACTACGAGTGGGACCGCGCGACGCGCACGCCGACGCCGTCGACGCCGGAGCGCACGCGCACGCGGCCGTCCCGCGACGACGTGGAGGCGCGCGTGCGGGCCATGAAGGAAGAGTTCCTGGAGTTCCGCAAGCGGCAGGCGCTGCGGCGGCGCTCGCCCGAGCCGACGGGCGCGCCGCTGTCGCCGCTGGCCGCGCCCGCGCCGCCCGTCGCGCCCGCCGAGACCGTCTGCTGAACAGTCCTGAAGCGCCCGCGGTTCGAGGTAGCCGCCGCCCACCGATTACTCCGCTTTTTATAATAAGCTATCGTCGCTCGATAACCTTATTTATTTAGCGGTCGAAACTATATTGTATGTAGAACCTCTAGTTCGCAAATTTATCGTTTCGCGCCGTCCCTCGTGTCGGTCTCCTTCTCCTCCGAATGGGCAACTGAGGGGCGAGTTTATTCCCAGACCGGGATCTCGCCCTCGTGGTCCAGGTACTCGACGAGAAGGATTATTTAAAATAATTATTTAGCAAATCCACTTTAAGCCGAGTCAACGATGGATAAAACCAGTAGATCTTAGAATTAAGACACGAGTTACGATTAAACCTTATCAAGTGCAACTTTTGCTTTGGTGAAATTTATAACGGGTATCTTCCTACCTAAATTAATTTTTATGTCAATTTGCGTATTTTCTAAGAAATTGTTATTAAACTCAACCACTTTTAAAGTACCTAAGTAAATAGTAATTTGAACTTGTTACTATAAGTGTTCACTGTTAGCCATCGTTGTCCTCGGTTTAACCAACACGATCCATTTCGTTCGCTAGTGTTAAAGATCCCACCTTCGTTGCCAGTAGGTCTATGTACTGGTGACTACCTATTATTATTGTAAGTAATAAAGAGTTAGGTACGACTTCAGTCGCAGAGCTGTTTGACTGAAATAGTAATATTAATGTACATACGTATAAAATGTGGATGCTGTGGCGTTTATGCTCGCACTGCCTGCAATCCCCGTATTACAAATGTCAATTAATGATACGATATAATTGTCTTTAGAGTTTTCATATTTAATGTTTACTATACAATTGGCATTACACTTGATATTATTATTCTACTCGAACCTCTGAAGATATTGGAGAGTAGACTTTTTATATAGCTACTAAAATATTAAGAGACTCGTCGCTAAAATGAATTAAAAATATCGTGCCATACTGACTTACAATAATTTTATTCGATTACATTTACGACGTAAAATTTGTAGGCTGGTTGTGGCGGCGCGCAGGCAGTGCGAGGACACGTTCACCTAAACGCTTTAGGTATGAGCGGGGAGGCATCCACGAAACCGCTCATACCAACATTATATGATATGTAGTTATTATTGTAACTAATTACGAATAATTATATAGGGAAAAGACTCAGCGCAGCCGGTGAAAACCAAAGCTACCCACCTACCTTCATGACCAACAATCGACATTATCAAGATACAAGAGATGCACTTTTTGTTTAGGTGGTAACATCGTTCGCTAAGTCGATTTCGGTAAGCCAACGAGTTAGATATTGGGGCGCTGGTCATCGTGAAGGCTCTCCTATTATTATGAGCGAGTTATTCAGTCTAATGAACTATAACAAATTAAGTTGCACCGGCAGCGCACGTTTCATCATTTATAATATACAACACGACAAAATAATCTTAGGTAGAATTAGGCATATTAAATAGGTTGAGCAAAAAGTCGAAACTGTCATTAGTTTGATATTTTAATAGTTTATTTTACAAGTACAAATTATTATTTTTATCCTTCATGTACCTATTTTCCTTGTATAATTTGAAAATGTACATATGTAAAAAAGTATATTAGATACTATCTTATACACTTATTTATTTATAAAGACGCCTGGTCGGGGTTCAGACGAACTGTTCCAGTGAGTACTCGTGTTGCACTAGTGTAATATTCTTCGAATTCGTAAGTTCACTTTTTACTCACCCCTCGTGCTGTTAATTACATTAATTAGACACACTGATATTAAAATATTACTCGATCGTTTTAAATTCCATGTAATTAATTTATAAGTATTCATACGGACACATTAGACTATCCTTCAATCAAAGGTTTAATCTGATCTAAAATGAACAAAATTTGAAAATCTATCATTTAGCAACACAAAATCAACATTTTTTTAACGATTTCTTACACAATCCCACCTATTAAAGTACGTATTGTTAAGTTGACCAGTCAACTCAAAGACTGTTTGTTTAGTTCTTTGATTATATATCAATATATAATCAAAGGTTTAGTTATCATAAGAGCACTACCAGTACGAGACGTGAACATGACAATGCAAGACGCATTATTGCGTAATTTTGAATCTATTTTATCATTTTTTAATCAGAAAATGTTTTGGAATTAATTCCAAACGCAATGTCTGATTAAGAACCTCCTAAGGTAAGGATAAAATGTACGCTTTAAAGAAATTGAAGATAAATTATTCATTACAAATAGATAGGTAGGTATGGTAAGATGTAGTTATATTGGCGTGCATGACAGCGTATGGTACTAACGATAACGTTATTGCGTGAACGTTTTGTCTTGTCTAAGAGCGTTTCACATTATCCGAGACGATATCGGTACAGGCAACTAAGCCCAGTAAGATCCCCTAATTCCAGCAAAAAAGCAGAGCAGAGTACTTGTTTGAGCAAATTTGTGTGCCTCCTTATCTTGACATAGAAGCACACCACGCAGGGATTTTTTGCGGTTGTATAACTGACTAAAAATGTGGTTTATTTATTACCTGTAATTAATCAAATATTATTTATAATTACTGCTCGCTACTTTTGAGATACCTATAGGGAATTGAATGGACTCACGAATTATTTGGTATACATAGCCAATAACTGTAACTTAAATTACTTTCGGAAATAATGGTATAGTTTACCATACTACAAGGGGTTAATAGAAGCATCGTTAATATCAATAAATATTCAGGTTCAAAGAATGTGAAATGCAGTTAATTTACATGAAAGTATGCAGATGTCATATGGCCGTAATGCCGATATAGTTTCTGATAATGAAAAAACGCAATCAGACAGCAATTGCATCATTTCACTGCCGGTGAATATAGTTCGAATAGAATTAAGCTGTGGTAATAAAACAATAGATATACTTAATTTATTTTCAATATGTTTTCTAGATAATTCCCGCCATAGCGTTACATTATTAGATCGTTAGTGTGAACAATTTGTGCAATAAATTATCCATTATTCAAATGTAATTATAGTTATGTTAAAATATTGTATGCTCAATTTTTTCGACTGACCAACTATAAAATTATTCGTAAATGTCGAATCAAGGACGTGTGTATTTAATTTTTATTTTTAGTGCGAATTGCAAGACTTATTTACAATCGTACCTACTGATTCTCAAGGAATTCGTGTTATAAACAATTTCATATTGCCTACTTATTTTAAAAGTAAGGCGCAAAAGTGTTAAGTACCTAATAGTAATTTAAGATGGTCTACTATGCAAAACGAGTCCCATGACAATCTGTTTTTAATATGATGTCCAAAGCGTACCTACCTAAGCACTTTTTGCGCCTATCTATCACCACTTACTTACCTTATACCTACAATTTAACTAAGTAACATTGATTTACAATTTGTTATATTTTTAAATACAAAAAAAATATTAATTTACAGACACCGGAGTTTGCATATCACAGCGTAGGTACCATAAGTAATATAATTTTTATTAGATAACTTTTTGATATAACGATATTGTTATTTGAATTTGTTAACACCTTTTGTTATAGCACATGGTATAAACTATAAAGATAACATTGAAGACACTGTATTGTTATAATTTGTTTTATAATGACTTTAAACAGTAAATTTGTAAAATCTAAGTATGTTGTTTGTAAACTCTTATTGTTAAATTATCGCCCGCAAACCATATTTTTATTGTAAAGAAAAACGCTGATGCAACGTGCTACCTATATGTTTTGTTTATTTTATGTACAAAAGTAAGAGGCAAGATAGATATATAGCTCAAACCATGTGATATCTAGTCTTTTTCCATTAAAATTTGAACTTTCTTTAAGCTCTAAAATAATATTTAAGCGTTGAAGATTTTTTCATGATTTCCTTGGATTAAATCGGTGCATACCTATTATTTGAATGTAACTGTCTACCGCCGTTTATTTAATATCTAGTGACCTCTAGTGGCACTTTTTGAAACTATTGATTTCTAATTGCAATGCAAAATTAAGATAATAATGCACTTCCAAAGTCGTACGACATTTTCTATAGACTAATATGAAAAAGATAGCAATATATTAGAATAATGTAACTAAATCGTATATAATATCAGTTTGTATAAAGGGACGTATGTAAATGATATGTTATGTGCACATTGGCAAAATGTAATGCGGTGAAACAGGGGCACCCAATCTTAAAAACTTAAGGCATAATGCACAATATCTCAGCACAATAAGTAATGAATATTCGAGAGGTTTTATACCTAGCACCTTAATGTAACTCCAGTGAAACCACGATACCTAGGTTCGCCTTAATTGAGAACAATTGAATTGCACAAGCCCACATTTTTATAACTCGGAATCTTTTATTTCATTTATAGAATATTTTTAGTTGTAAGTGTTGAGATCAGTGTTTACTGTGTAAGCACACAAAGAATTCAATTCAAAAGAATAAAAATACAATAACGTTGCTATGATTTAATTTGAGTCTTATTTAATAAACCCTTCCATTCACTACAATAACAGAATTAAGAAAGGAAAAAACACAGAAAAATGTAACATTAAAAAAATACTTATTAAGAGCTTCTCCACGCATCAGTCTATACGTAAGACTACGGCACGGTTGCACTTCATCTATCAAAAGCAGTACAATCCATCTCCATCTATAACTATTACCAAATAAAATCTAAATAATGAATGACAGTATTGCCATTATTAAGAATTAAGTAGATGACCAGTTTTCGGTACCGCTTCTCTCAACTCACTATTAAAACAGTAGAACTACACAGCCACCGTGATAATTTTTACCAAAATGTCTTCCACATTTTATACAGGGACACATATAGTCCGTAAAAAATACCAGTAACTCCTACAATTCCCCACAAAATCGGTTCAAACATTACCAGTACATTGACATCAAAAAATGATTTACAGTAACGTACACTTACTTAAAGTGAATTGCTTCAATTATGTCAATTTTTTTTTCTACACACATGCACTATTACAGTCATGCTCTTAAATTCACTCATTGGTATTTAGAAAAGTACAGCTAGTATTGTATTCCAGTTTTCTAAATTTTGCCTACATATCTCAATGTCTTGTAAATTTATCACGAAACTACTTTATCATAAAATTACTTAAATGTCACCGTTAACTAGGTATTTCCGTTTCCTAACGGAAGTTATTGATAATTGATATTAGTGAACGTGGAGTTTACTCAACATACCTTCACATAAGCATACTTTTTCAGAACACCACTCACTGCAGAAGAGTTAAGAGCTTTCATTGTAAACAATGACCAACTTTGTTTTTATATTTATATGTGCTACATACTTTATTGGTAAGAATAATTTATACTATACGAGTAAATTTAAAAAAATAAAGTGACTGTCCATAATTCCCTTATAATCGCAACCAGTTGGTTGGTTGAAAATTCCAAGTGCAATTATATGTTTATTTTTCCGACACTAAAAGGAAAAAAAAATCATACATATCAGTTACACCTACCACACAGAAAAGTTAATTAAAACCATCTAGATTCTACTAAAATACACAGCAGTTTTGTATTTTTTTTCCACTTCAGGGATGTGTTCTATGGATACTCTCGATTCTAATAATGACGTTAATGACGATAATGTCGAATGCGAAACGGAGTGGCTGCATTTCATCGACGATGCTGGTATCTCTCATATCATGAACTTTTCGTCACTGCCAAACAACATCAACGATATGACATACGGAGACGCTTATTTTTCTTTATTTACAAGGTATCAACCTATAAATTTAATTCTAATTTATTTGTAGTAAGATTTACATATATGTATACTAGCAACAAAGGGCCATAATAGTACACACGTTCAAGTATTCAAATTTTTAAGTTCAGTAGGTGACATGGACTTAATAAGAGATACGGACAAATGGAGTTTACTTTGTCCCTATGGGAACGGAATCATGAAAACTAACAAACAAACCAAAGTTAACCTAACGTAAACTAACACAATAATTGTAAGAAGACAATAAATCACAAAAAAACAATCTAATGTGGATAAAGTAACTTGTTACTTGACTCACTTACATTTGACCTATCACAAAGAATTCGTGCGGGTAGATTGATACTGTCAAATGCTGGGTATTTATTGATCTGGTCAGATCATATTACTGCGATTGCGAGTACTGTTCTATATCATGTTCTGATATTTCATTATCTTTTCAATTCTATATTTTGGCACAACATTAATACTAATAAACATTTGAACGTCATAAAATACTTTAGTTATATTTTAGGAACAATTCCGATAATCCTGAGATGCTAATAGTGCCTGATACAAATACAATACTGAACAGTTTGTACTTCGAAGATTCAAAACCTCTGTTTGTCATAACTCATGGATGGCTCTCTGATGACAAGATGAAATGGATAGTGAATATCAAAGATTCTCTGTTAAGAAAAACCGACATGAATGTTATAACCGTAGATTGGAGCGAAATATCTAAAACTCCAGCTTATCCCTGGGCAGCACTAAGCACCAGATACGTAGGGAAGAAATTAGCAAAATTACTCGATGCAATCACCCGATCTTACGATATCCAAGGAAAAGACATTTATTTGGTCGGACATAGTTTGGGAGCACATGTCATGGGATATACTGGAATGTTTTCAACTCAAAGGATACAAAGAATCACTGGCAAGTGACCCTTATCGCATTATATAGTTAATCATAATGTGCCTTAGGTACCCTTTGTGGGCTTCTTGCCCTCCTTGTAAACTGTTAGAGAGTGGCTGCGCGTTGGTTGCAGGCTGCACAAACTACAAGGGAGAGGCAGATAAGCGAGCTGCCGGGCCATGGGCATATTAAGAACTTAGTCAAATTATTATTAAAAGTTTTTATGGATCGTTACACAATAGTTGTCAATTACAATTTCTAATAACAGATTAGATTATTTTTAAAATACAGAAGTAGCAAACGAGCATGCAGAAGTATTTTAAAATTAACGAGCTTCTGTTACCACAGCTCTAAAACCAAAACACAGCCATTCTATATTGCTTTTAGGAAGAAATAGACGTGGCAGTGGTGCCACCAAAGTCGAAATGAAATACTCTATCTCCGAATTAACTTTATTAAACTATAGTAATCAAGACATTATTCCTAGTACATTTTATTTCTATTTAAGAATTTACGTTTTTGAATTTACATTATGAATAGGCTTGGATCCTGCTCGACCTCTTTTCGAAGTGCCTTTCATGCCGCCGGACTTTCGCTTGGAACAAAGTGATGCAGAATTTGTCGATATTATACATAGTTGTGGAGGAATTTTGGGCTATAAACAAAGTCACGGCCATGCAGATTTTTACCCTAACAATGGTAGATCACCGCAACCAGGTTGTGAAGGGATTCTTGAAAAAATGCGTAAGTGAACCACCCCATTATATAACATCGTATACATACCTAACCGAAACCCGTTATATATTTATTTCTCAATACAAACCATGAAGCGAAAGTAGTGCATCATTATATCATTAAACGTTGGTAAAATATGTAATTATTTCCTTTCCATTCTACAGTAATATATTTAACTTTTGTAGTTAGCTGTACATACTGGTAATAACTACATATTATCAGGAGAGCGTTGTTAGAATACTGGCAACCCAGCCCGCACCACACCTGATGATTCGTCGATTGTTTATACTTCCTATATAATCTGTCTAGTCTAAGGCAGACCAAAAAATTGGATTCTAGCAAATTGACCTTTATTTTTACTAAATCATAATTTCAACATATTTTGCCTTTTAACTTATGGTGGTACCTGATAGCAGTATAAAATTACAGAGGCTTGTAGCCATGGTCGTGCATGCTTATACTATGAGGAGTCCATCGAGGATGAATCTGGAGGGTTCATCGCTTATCCGTGTCAAGACTGGGAACTTGAAGGCAATGAGTGTAAAAATAATTCACGATACATGGGATACCCTGCCACAGACTGCAAAGGTGATTACTACTTACGTACCCGAAATGAATCTAAATATGCAATGGAAGATAATTGACATACATACGTTATAAGTGAAGAATGTGTGAAATAAATTTAGAATATATTACATAGGTATTTCCCCATAATTTATAAGACAGCATAATTTTAAGTTTTTAATTATAATAGCTTTACTGCCCCCCCACGCACGCATGCGTCGACGCATTGACGCGTCGTCGGCACTCAAGTGTTAATAAAATGAAAAAAGAAAGTAGTGGGTATTTAGAAGGCATACGAAACTGGCACTTTCCTAATAATAATATCATTTTATCATTTCAAACGTTATAAATATAGGAAATATTATTATAATTAAAACAACAAATTTCTAGATTAAACATTTGTTTTAATTTACGGATGGCTTTTACATCTTGTATAAATAAACTGCTATAGAAATTAACAAAAACATGATGTACTTTCTAACTTAATAAATTAATAACAATTTACTACTTCTAGTACAACAGCCTTTCCGCGTAATCTGTAACAAACAAATAAACATTGTATTAAAAAGTCCATTATAATTATTCATTAAAATTACGTCATCAAAATTCAGATTTAAATGAATACATCATTATGTATCGGTCGGGAAAAGAAGACAAAAATGTATGAAATCATCATTTCGTTACTATAAGCATTTTAACAATGTATACAAAAGTTAAACGGCACTTTTTATATTCAATTAAAACACACACTACAAATATAATGGGATATTTAGTACTTTTATGCCATTACAATGTATAATACTTTCATTAAAGTACTTTGTTCAATTATGGGTTTAATTATTATTATTTATAGTTAAGTCCCGAAAAAATATAATATATTTTGCCAATAACACAAAAATCTAGAAAATTACTATGCTTATAGCTAATAGAGTATATATCGCACCCTTAGAATGAAAGTGACACAAGTCCAAATGTTCACAAAAAAATTCGTTAACGAAATTATCTTAATTAACCTAATTGTAGAAATGTGGTCAAGTAATAAATCTACCCTTTGTTTTGTATAAAGAACATTTATTTTAGTATTTTTATAAATCTATTTGAAGCATTTTTAATAACGTTGATTTGCGTGGTTTTGTGAACTAAGCCCAAGTTTTCGTATTTTCAAGTTATGTCACTTTAGTTCTAAGGGTGCGATATGTATCGTGAGTTTAAAGTATATATTAAAATACGCACCTGAACTAACAATACTCGGATGCTGTTAATCTACGATCACCTGTAGAAATTATATTTAAACTGATATTAAAACATGCTCAAATGTCATGAATTTTTAAACACATGAAAGTAAAAATCTTGTGCAATATAATATTGCAATTTTATAACGTTTTAAATAACAATGAACACAAGTGGCCCTATAAATGAATTGAACCGAGAAGACTTTTTGCCAAAGCATGTACAAATTATATTCTTGTAACTGTAACATGTAATTTATTAAAATAATTTAATTTGCAGAATTTAGAGTACTTGCTTTCAACAACTATTCATTTTATATTTTCTTTATGTATTTAACGTGTTTTTCCATACAAGTATTGTATTAATTTTGCATTGTGACCTAATTGGCCAAATGGCAAATAACCACCCCATGCGTTAATTTTAACAGAAGAAATAACAGTTGCTTCACTGTTAATTCTAGCAGTAACCTTTCTTCTATTTATACTAAATTAAAATGAGAAGAATTTTACAATATTATAGACACACAAATCATAGTAAAAAATAATATAAATGCTGCTACTATAATAAAATATAAGTTGTTACAGACATTGGCAGTTCACAATAGAATTCGCTAACATCTACGGAATCTCATTAAATAATTAAGTTAAATTTGCGTTTAACCAAACTAAAGCTTAAACATAACTTGTCCCGCTCCTCTGATAAACAAATGAATTATCTATCAAAATAACTGTCTAACATCTTCAAAATAACAGTCTAATATCTCCTTACGAAGGTTATAGTGAAGGCTTCACACGAAATAAAATAAATTAAAAATTTTGATCAGCTCTACGTATCGCGCTTCTACTATATCAGTAATGGTCACGCGATCATAATCATAATTCTCTGGAGTAACGGCAATATGACATTACATGTGTACTAGCTCTCCTAAGTGACATGTATACTAATTGCTTGTTTTATGTGCAATTAATTACTTGTGAAAACATGTGTGTAATACTCTATATTACGACTTTAAAAATCTTGTGTAAGGCAAATGAGAAAATTTAAAAATGATGAAAATGCTTGTTCGTTTAGATTTTTCCAAAGAAGTATTATCAAAGGGACATGCACTATAGTATAATTTATTTGTTCGTGCAGTTTGGGTCATAAAACTTAAGCCGGCTAGAACGGTGAGCGTGCTGCGCGGGCGCAACGCCATTATCGATAGACAACGAATGAATTATCGAAGGCAGGTGCCCGGCGGCGGTGCGGTATACAAAACTAAATACACTATCGGTAAAGCTTATCAACAACAATAATGCGCATCACCATGCCCGCCCATAAGGCCCGTGAGTGGGAGAGAGAGCAATACATGCTTCACCGGTCCGACGTTTGAAGAACAAATAAATTATACTACAAGTACATTGATTTCTTAAATAACACTGAATTATGCTTCTAAATTGTGTACACTTGCAAAACAAAAGTACATTTCCAATTTACATTTCACAACTCACGATAAACATTTTCAAATAATGGCTGTAAAAAGGAGTGAACTACAATTCTCTTTGATTTACGTATTTATATTTTATATATGTTATCTATGCTAACAAGCTCAAGGTAGTCATAAAATTTACATTGATAGGCATCAGATAATGTTATGAAACGTTATGAACCTTGGTGGAGTACGTATGCTCCAGGCCGTCCAAGCTCCAGGTCTCCAGTTGTCGTAAGAGACCAATGGTCAGCAGTGGTACATAAAAAGAGTTGCAGGCATTTAATAGTTATCGCATCAAAAGCTAAGACTTCAACTGTAACGTTAATAGGAGATTCATTTTTTCATTTTACTAAGTGGTTTCATTTTACTAACTATTTCCTTTCATTTAATAAACGTCCTTATATGTTTCATAAAACAGATTTAGGCGTGCAATAATCCCATAAAAATAACATTTCTATGCTCTAATATTCATTTAGGCTATTCGGTAAATAAGTATTGCATACTAATTGAATGTTGATAAAATAAAAACTATATATTGTATGTAATACTTAATTTTAGCAAATTGGAAAACATTATTCTCTAGTATATCAAAGGCTTCAAAAGTAAAAAAAATATTATTATTTATATAAATGTATAGGGATTGTATTGTAAAAAGATCTCTTTAAATTTAAGTGTAAATGTTCTATAACAAATAGTTATTGGTGCTAGGAGCTATAAGGCTACACAATTAAGGCAATACAATTTTAACACAGAAAATCACTGTAAATGTAAAATCCGAGTCAATTTTCAATACTCAATCGGTAAAAGTTAACAATAAAGTTGTTCAGATGACACCTTCACCTTGTAGTTCGATGATGGTCCCGCTGGTATCATGGCCTCTGAAAAAAAAACGGACTTATTACCAGGCAAGAATAATAAAAGTGATGCATTATTAATCAATTTATA
>DWOQ01000114.1:0-14344 GCA_018251115.1 Codatractus alcaeus
ATTAAAAAATTGGATAAGATGCATTTGGATAAGATGTCTATCTATCTATCTATAACCATATTTTACCGCGAAATAAAATAACTAGGATATTTCTTTGTGAAAATAAAATATTCGTAAGTTACACGCATATCCGCGTTGAACAGGTATTTATATTAATAAAAACAATAATGACATCATCGACGGTACACACTTAATCTATGACATTTGTAATATACTTGTAAAACCGCAAGACAGACAATTATTTATGTAGATATGGACGATATACATCATGTTTATTCATAGGTTAAACATGAGAGATAATAATGTACTCGTTTAATTTTATCACGAATTATCATCATTAATCATTTTGCATTTTAAATACAATTACATATTTTTTTATTTACATCATGTAAATTTACATCATGTAAATAAAAAAAATATGTAATTGTATTTAAAATGCAAAATTTTATAAAATTTTATTAATAAGTTATTATGATCACATGATTTTTAACGTTTAGTCAACGAGACTAAAAAGATAAATTCGGGCTCCGCTATCCTTCTGTCGGTCTGTTCGTCAGTCTGTATGTTTAGAACCATAAGAGTCTACTATTATATCTCTGTATATTAATCCTTTAAGATTCAAATTTACTGCAAATAAACCATAGCAAATAAAAATGATAAAAATAAATTATAGTTAAAAAGTATTTTGACATTTCTACTTTTTTTTTTTAATTGTGATTCTGTGATGATACTTTTTTTTATTTTTTTTTTAAATTGTGATTTAATCGTGATTGTGCGTTCGGTTATTAATTATAGTTCATATATAGCCAATTATTATGAATAAAGTCGGTTTCGTATGTCATTACTTTAGAAGATATAGTGTTACCTATAAATAAATCAATGTTTGTTTTCACAGAATGCGAGGGCCAACGTTCGTGTGGACGTTCAACTTGAAGACGAAGGACAAACCCACGCGCTGGACCCTCGCCGGCGTCGCGTTGCTTCTCGGAGTGTGATCGTCGATATATGTAGCTAGTTTTAATTGTGTACTTTAATGATATTGAGAAATAAACTATTTATTCATTAACTTTTGTTTTATATTTGTCAACACTTATAATAATGTATGACAATTATAGAGAGTACATATCTAATTAGATTATATAATATTAAAAGTTAGGTGTATATGGTATATTCCTAAAAAACCTATCTTTCGTTCGTACGGTGGAGTGATATAACGCCGCGTTGTTATTGATATACAAAGTTAGAATTGATATACAAAGTTAGGCAACGCCTGTCACGGTTGGAAGTCTGATGATTGATTACTATTGACTAAATTTCAAGGTCGCTTGGGTACTTCGTAGGGCAAGTTTAGCCGTCCGTCCCGTCTTTGAAAATTAATTCTGGGATGATTATGGATGGTTTGAAAACAGCCGCCACTAGCAGGTCAGTAACCCGTACCACCCTACACTGTATTGGAGTAGAGTCAAATTAAAAACGGAAAATCTTAAGTGCCGGTACTAGGTATGAAAATGTTGTAAATTGCGTCACGGTGAAAGACGCCTATATTCTCCTTGTACATTTTGCTATTTGTACATTTTGCGTGTTGGGCTTATTTTGCGTTTGTACGTTTTGCATTTTCTACATTTTGCGATTCGTACTTTTTGAGACCTCATTTCGCGTTTTGTTCATTATGCTCCGAAGCGTTCTGCCTCCTCCTAGGAAGGAGAGACCTGCGTCCAGCAGTGAGACTTAAAAATGATTGCAGCCTTATTAGTTATATGTAAAAATTCTGCTGTTATACAAGAGTACTTTGTATAGTACTTTGGATTTTCGATTAATACGAATCTATGAAGCCCCGTTCGCACAATCGGCGGTATTCTTTAATAGCCTCCAATCAAAAACGAATATATATTTTTTAGAGAATAAAATGAAATGATGAAATCAAATGATGAATACTGATGGGCCACTGCCATCCTTGGACACCAGATCAACCTTGGATAGGATTGGAGTCCTACCTGAGGCCGGCCACTATTTCTTTGCTATCTTCTTTGCCTTTAATTATGTATTCATATGAAGGTAAATAATTTAAAAAAAAACCGGACGTTAATTTTTTATTATAAAATTCTACACAATTCGAAGATGTTTTACAATAGTTTTACAGTGCATACAACAACGTTTATTTACTTTCACAAATTTAATACAAAATATTACATTGAAGCTTTTGAAAATATGAGCAATTTCTGCAATTTTATTACAAATACGATTCAAATATCAATATGATTCAAAGTCTTACCAAAATACAATTATTATTGGTTTTGTGCATTTACAACATAACAACAGGAAGACTATTATAACTTTTTTTACTAAACACACTTATGATCCGCCATTAAAAACATATATATATAGGTTGGCATAGACATAAAAACTAAATATAATTGACGAGAAGAAAATCGATCAATGAAAAATACACACCGAAGGAAATCCGCTGAGATTTTCGTAATATCTGTCCTGCATAACATATTTATTATCTTCAATAGCATTTACTGCAATTTAGAAAAATACTTTTTTTAGATTTCTTAGATTTTTGCTATCGACTAATGGACGGACTCTAATGGACTCAACATAACGTAAATGAATAAAATAACAGACTAAAAAAATGCATAAAACTTACAATACTTAAGTAGTCCTTTGGTAATCTAAAAACTTGCAAAATAAATTGTAACGATAACTGACACATCAACTTTAGTATATTCATAACTCAGGTGCTTACTAAGTTACAATTTAGCCACTTCGCACGCTTTTAGAATTAGGTGGCGTGTTTGGCGATGTGTTGTCATTATCTGATGGAGGTTCGGATCCTTTCACAGTAAATGTTACGTAATATCTCTTGTTCTTATCCAATCGTTCAGCCGGTAAGGCTATCAGCTGCTTTTCAGACCCATGAGACACTTCTAAGGTGACATGTGCTTTTCCCGAACCCGACGGCGGTTTGGTATTAATTTTTGGCAGGAAGCTTTTCGTTTTCTTCGCTGCACCCGCTGTTACAGGCTTCGGCATAGTATGATGATTCCATCTGTAAGGAACTGTTGAAAGATGGTCAGATAAAGGTATAGTAAAAAAGAATATAAACAGAAATTCATAAATGCACTTACTGTAAGCTGAACACGGAATGCCAGTATAGGCGTGTACAGCATGATAACATCGGTGTGTCTTGCTTGTGCACAGACAAGGGTTGTCTGGAATACCAGTCATTTTGTATAGTTCGCTTTCACCATAGTCAAAATCAATTGGCTTTTCCGGCAAATTGTCTAAATGCCTTTTCCCACTTTTTTGTAGTTTTCGTAAGCTCTCATATAAAAATTTCTCAAAACTACTAAAAGAGAAATCGGGGCTGTTGTACGGGCCCAACCCAACATTGGTTAAACTAGACTTATTGTATTCATCTATTGCTCTTTTTACCAAAACGGCCTCATTCGCTTTACTTGTTCTTATTTGTAATCGCTTCAATTCCAATAGATGTTGAAATATCTTCCTCTCACAGTAGTACCTAAAATTATCACCATTATTTTAACATTTTTAACTCATATGTTACCAAATAAGCCTCTTACTGCAATAATAAAAAAGAGACAAAAATAACAACAAACCTCCTCATATTTGTTTGAATACGCTGAGTTACAGAAGTCATATCCACGGCATTTTTATCCCCCGGTTTTCGTACAGGAATTTTACTATCAGATTTTCCTGAAAATCTTCCAGTTGCATTTCTTTGTTGATAATATGCTCTTAGACGTGGACTCATAATAAGACGTTGAGCAGGCCTCGGGCTTGGTTCAAACCCCGAGTCCATCAAACCGCTAGATTCGTAACCTCTTTCTGAGTTTTCACTTTTAGATCTTATAGTTATGCGACTTTTAGTTCTTCCTTTTTTTCTAAATCGCTTCCGACGTCCATTAGCTTCAGAATGAGTGTAATATATTTCATTATCACTCACACTAGGAACTCTACCAAGTGAATTGTCTTTGAAAAAATGAGCGCCAGCAACGGTATCCTTGTCTTCTTCGGCGGACCCTTCATCTGCTCTACTAGATTTCTTGAGTATTCCTGTAGATACTTCACTTGTAGGAGCAAACTCGGATAATACTTTATAACTTTCTGTTTCGTATAAACTACTTTTCCTACTACTCGCCTGACTATCTTTTGAAAGCTTGTGAGTACGTCGTGGTGAAGATTGGGTTAGTGATAAATCGAATTCTTCGGATCCACCCTGCATAATAATATGCTGAAGAGCTCGATCTTCCTCTGGGATTTCTTCGTCAAATATCGTAACAATTCCTTTTTCAGAACTTTGAGTATTATCACCACTTGCTGCAAAAATTGCGTATTGTTCCCTTTTTTCTTCTGCATCATTCATTGACTTATCAGGATCACGCAGTTCTCCATCTCCTGAACCGTTAGATTCTGTTATTTCAGAATGTTTTACTTGTTCACCCATTAAGTGATCTGAAACAATTTCTGAATCTTTTATGTTAATTATTTCATCTTTCTTTGCAAAAGATACACTCGGAGAAATATCTTTTAATGGGATATTTTCGTCCACACTTATCTTTTTTTCAGCAGAAGTATCTTTACTTTCAGTCAATAAATCTTCTGGACCAGATAAAACTTGAAATGATCTTTTACGAGTTTGGTCGCCATCAATAGTCGGCGATGAGTCCTTTTGTTGCATATCAACACTAGTCTTAATATTGTTATCCGACTCTTTATCTTCATTTTGTTCTATAGCTAAATCCAAGCTTTTTATATTTTCATCTGATTTATCGATACTACTAATCAACTCCGAATCCTTTTTGGTATCAGACACAGATTCTTTCATCAGGATTTCATCAGCGCCTATATTATCCTTATCAATTTCAACTTTATCTGTTTTATCTTCCGAGGTAGAAACAAGTTTAGTTTCCGAATCTGTCTCAGTTTTAGATAAGTCTTCTTTATCTTTTGTATTCGTTTCGTCAACTTGAGATTTCTCAGCATCAGATTTGGTTTCTTGACTTGTTTCTTTTTGGGATATTGTCAAATTGGTTGCTTCAATGGAAACATTATTTGATGAATCTACTGTTACCGTTAGTTCAGAACTTCCATGTTGACTTGATTCACGTTCCATATGTATTTGAGCTTCAGTGACTACCATATTCGTTTTAACAGATAATGTGTCAGTTTCAGTTTCACTGTGAGTTTTACTTTTTGTTGATTGAATATCTTTATTACGTTCTGGTTCGACGGATGTTGGATCCGTAACATTAGAAGCATTTGCTTCGATCATGTCCTTAATTTCCGTAGTTGGGACAGTATCTGTACTTTTATATTTAATTATGTTAACGCTTTGTTTTTCATCATCATTTTCAATATGAATTGAGGTTTTTTTTCCTCTACGCTTAGTATAACGTCTATCACTAGATTCTGAACTACTACTTTCACTTGTACTGCTATATCTTCGCTTGCCACGTTTTCGATGTCGTTTGTATTTCTTTCTCTCCGTATAACTTTGGGTATCTGAAGAGCTTTCTGAACTAGATCGGTATCGTCTGTGAGATTTTGCACTATTTTTACTTCGTCGTGAAGGTTCACTTTTTGATCTACTTTTTTTTTGACGAGCTAGTTTTTTATTTTTCCGTTTATATCGGTCTTCTTTACTGTACTTTTCAAATTCAGTATCATACCCATCGCTAAAACTCTTTTGTTTCTCAATAACTTTTTTTCTTCTGTCATAGTATCTGGCTGGACGTCTATCTTCTGATTTTCTTCTGCTTCTTTGATTACCTGAGGAAGAGTCACTATCGGAATGAATATCACTGTCTTTCAAATGTCGTCTCTCTTGCACAGGACTCGAAAGTTCAACTACCTCACGTTTTTCTATACGTATTCGGTCTCGAACATCTATTTTTGTACTTGTTACTTTTCTTGTAGGCAATGTTGTTATTGGAGCTCCATCGATTATGATTTCTGTATTAGTAAGTTTAGATGCTGGCAAACCACCGTGCATTTGTAAATATTTTGCAGTTGCACGATGCCCCCGAGTGGTAGCACAATCTAGAGGCGTTAACGGATCGTTTTTCGAAGACCGTGCTACAGGATTAACATCAGCTCCTCGATCTAATAATAAACGACATAGATCTGCATTATCAGTAGCGGCGGCAATATGCAACGGTGTACGACCTTCGTGATTGGTTGCATTAACCTGAGAAGGTCTTCCATCTAAAAGCCACTTCACTAATTCTCTTCGCCCTGATGCTACTGCTTCATGCAATGGTAAATCGCCTTTCGAATTTCGTAACCATAAATTAGCACCCCTTGCCCCTGAAATTTGATTATAAAATAAATACCCAGGGCTTACATATAACAAATTATTACAAATGCAATGTAACATAACTACATCTAGTGAAAAATTTAATATTAGAATGATAGACTGACCAAGAATTCTCACTGTCTCAATTTGTCCTTTCGCAGCAGCCGTATGGGCAGGGCTCCTACCCCTTCGATCTTGACGATGCGCATCAGCTCCATGTACTAACAATGCTGAAGTAGAATCAGCATGGCCCAGAGCCGCTGCATAGTGTAATGGAGTGCAACCATGTGAATCCGCTACGTCAACGCGGGCTCCACACAGACCCACTAAAGTTTCAAGTGCTTCCGTGTGTCCTCTTGCAGCTGCACAATGAAGCGCTGTCAGCCCATCTCTGTTTCAAATTGCTTAATGTTACAATGTATGGAAATAATTACTAAATTAATAAATTGGTGTAATAATATAAATGCTCTTATGACATAACTTTAATTGGGTCCCATTGGGCTACAATGATAAGATCTCTGAATCAACAGTTGTATAACAGTTTCATTTACATATGCAAATTTATTACAACGGATTAAATTACCCTATAGATAGCGTCGAACGCTATGCAGTACCGATTAGGGTAATGTGTGAAAGAGTGCACACGGCACGTTATCTGAGGCACACGTTGGCACTTGTTGCAACTTTAATAAAATGAAAGCTTGACACAATTTACCGATCCGCATCGTCAACCCTGGCGCCCGCCTGGTGCAGCGCGAGCACGGCAGCGGCGGAGCCCGCGGACGCCGCCCACAGCAGCGGCGTGCGGCCGTCCGCGTCCCGCACATCCACACGCGCGCCCCCCTCCTTCACCAGGGCCCGGAGCACTTCTAGGGCTGCTCCTCGACTCTAACGACACCTCATTAATGTATTATAAAAATACCAATTGTTAATTCTAATGTAAAAATAAGGTTATTTAACTATATTGGTCGTAAGAAGACGTATGCTCGTTTAATACATGTATCGTATAAAAACTCGTGTTGTCGTTGTCGTCGTGTCGTCATATTTTCTAGTAAACGACCAGGCCATGCACGCTGTGGCACAATTTATATTTATAATATAACAATACTGAGATAAAAACTATCTTGTTTACACAGAACCATTTTTTCTAAAATAAAAATTGCCTACGTTACTCCTTATAACATCAGCTATCCGCCAGTGAAAATCCAGTTAAGATCTGTCCAGCCATTTCGAGATTACCCGGAACAAACAGACAGACAAACAAAAATTTAAAAATTGTGTTTTTATGTAAGTACCCTAAGTACTTTCATATGCATTAAGTGAAACCCTATTTGGAATTACAAACAGACACTTCAATTTTATTTATATGTGTAGATAACTTAGACGACAATAAAACACGAAACCTATTGTTTAATTTTATTTTATCCGGTCACCAAATATACATGGTGAGGTGAGGTGGCGAACGTGAGATGGTTGTACCTGGTGGTCTGTGGCGGCGGGCGCTCCGCACATCTGTGCGGCGTAGTGCAGCGGGTACCCACCGTGCTGGTCGGGCGTGGCCGCGTCCGCGCCGGCCGCCAGGACGGCTCGTAACGCGCCCACCTCGCCACACACTGACATAATTATTCCATACTTATTACATTGCACCGGGAAACCCATTTATAAATGACCCTATATATATTATTACATATGGGAATTGTCGATATGATATTGTAATGATTTACATAGGTTTACCGTATAAAAGTGATGATATCTATCTATATAACAATAAGGTCAAGACGATTAATTAAGATTATGATTAATTTAACATTTATAGTTATAAAGACTGAATCCAGTCTAAAGAACATACAGAACGTAATTGTAATTTGTAAACTGTCATGTCTTGTGCTGTCATATCTATGCTTGTTTCGTTTTAGTGTTTTAATAAGGAGCAATAACCTTTGATAAATTATATAAAAATATTATAACCATTAAATATAAAAACACGAGTGGTCAAAATGGTCGCTACTGCGTCATACAACAAATACAAATACAATATAAAAGTTTAATTAAAAAAGTACGTATAGTAAGATTAACAAAGAATATCTCCGTTTTATTTATTTTCTACGTGTAATAATAACAAACTGATAACATCAGGTCACTTAAAGCAAGTCATCAGTAAGCGACCTTTGCCGTCCCAATTTCTTCGAAACGGTAGATTCTAGATAGTTATACGCACTTTGTGAGTTCAAGGGCTTGGCCTTGCTCCCCGCTCAATAACTGACCAGACTGGACGAGTTCCACCCCTCGCATACCACCTTAACCAACCACTTTTCACCACCCACAACGAAATTAATGTTGCGGCAATTTAAGTACATTATGAGTAATTTCTATAATAAATATGTGGCTTCTAAAATTGTGATAAATTAATGTGGTTGTATTCAAACTTTTTCTATGACTGCTTCATACAGAATTTGTCTAAATCAACACATAAAAAAACGTACTTGTTTCTGCTAGGCATTACCTTTTTTTCATAAATCCGTCTATACAGGCTAACCTATATCATAATCGACTTATTTCACTGCTATGCGGTGTCTTCTCTGAATAAGAAGGATTTTAATCATAGTCCAACGTGATGGCCAAACGCGTATACTTCGCTCTACCCTTTTTTGTGCACTCTCAGGCATGTCGATTTAAAGATAAATAACATAGGTAATATTTTTTCCATAAAAGTCATCAAATAATTACTAATCAAACTAATTAATTGATTGATTGAACCGTGTACGAGGAAACGCAGACGGTACTACCGACTAAAGCTCGTTCATCATAATAAAACAAAGGCTTTGGATACCGAGCGACAAGGTCGCCGCTAGCCGACATCCGACGGAGGATTTCCGCACGGTATTCGGAAGTTTGAACGGCCTCGAATTGCAATTGCTTATATTACAAGTCGAAGCTAACCCTGGATTTAAGTTGGTGTCCCAATTCAAGTATTCTGCTTTGTTTCAATACCTACCATATACGATAAGAAATATCATAAGTTAAAAAGAGGGTTTTTTTTATTTGATAAACATTTTTTGCGTTGTTCGGTATTCATGGTGGGTTATCAACGACGTAATTTTAGTCTGAAATTATTATAAAACCCCAGAGAGTTATATAAACATGACGTAAATTGATAATAATATCGACAATCATTCTTTTAATAAGTAACTCTGGTTCTTACTAATTATTAGAATGTGGTGAATTTATATAGAAACTCGATTATCCGGCCCTCAGTTATATGGATTCGCGATTATCCGGACTATACACAATTAGACTTATATTTTATTTCGTGATTACAAAATGCAAATTACCAAATATTGTATACAAAATATTCTTACAAACGTACCGTTCAGTGATTTCTTTATAAACATTGATTTTCGTTTTTATGTAAGTATTACTTGTGTTTTTATTAAACGTATAACATTACGTACTTATCGGACGAAAACCCGATTTTTTTCATACTTTCGATTATCCGAATTTTCGATTATCCGAATGCCTAAGAACAACAATTGATCCAGTTAATCAAGTTTTTCATCATAACAAATAGGTTATCCGTTCACCGAATAAAAGAGGAACGTAAACATAGAAAAATATTGCGGTGCACAAATAAAGTAATTCTTATACTTTAAAATTGTAGTAGGAACTACTACAATTGTAAATGAAATAGAAATGCAAATGAATGATACCTCATAGCTTCTTTAGCGACTATTTTGTTGATTTCGCTAGACAGTTAGTTTATGTATTGGCACGAGGGATTGTGGGAAACTAATCGGTAGCGTGCAAGGGGGCCGTCAGATCGCGCGATGTGGCGATAACTGCGAGCAACCGCCGGCCGCGGAATGACACCGCAGATAACGGCTCACTCCGCGAACTCGTCTAATGATGATCCCCGATAGCACACGGAACGATCGTTTGATAACGGAAAACAATCTAATATCTATTACTAGAGTGACATCTGTTGGGAATAACTATTACGAAATCTACACTTTAAAAAATGGCACTTAAAGGTTGTACTTGTGACGGCACCATCATCCTACATCTATTTCTGTTTAGGATTTTTGCTTTTGGGTTGAAGGATGCAATAAACTAGATTTATTTAAAAGGCATTCCAGCACAGGGGCAGGAATAACAATGTATCTATGATCGATTTTAGTTAAGTATCCTAATCAATTAGAAGACAGTATCCGTGACTGCCAGGGAACACTTTATTCAATGGAAATAAGTATAACTTTGCAGATGAAGTCAAAAAAAAATTCTCATTGGAATCAGAATAAATGGCCCCGATATAAAAAAAAAAAACAAGAACAATTTCCGTCCATATATCTCAAACCACTTATTGCACTTGGTAACATACGGAGACGTCGGCGGTTTGCCACAGCCGTGATCGTCACGGTGTGTTTATAAAACAAACAATAGTAAATAATTCTCTCACTTTTCCTTTTTATAGTTAATATCCACCCTTTCAAGATAAACATTTAAGTTATATCTTGCTTATAAGACAGCTTAACTTGGGTATTCTTCAGTAAAGTCCAATTACTTTCAGCCCTATAAAATTTATATGATAATAATCGATATTATCGAAGCGCGCATTGCCCCACGGCTTGTGTAGATCTCAATTGGTCTACAAAGTTAAGCAACGTTGAGCGTAGACGGTTGTTGAATGGGTGACCGTTAGTGGCTAAAAATCACACACATGCGCACTTCCATGCTTCGGAGGGCACAATAAGCTGCCAGCCCTGGTTGTTATCACAGGAAAGCAGTCGTCAAACCTTGTCAGAGGCCATATAGGCGGTTTGAAAACATTCGACACGGGTTCGCCGCCAATCCGCATTGGAGCAGCATGGCGGAGTATGCAGGCAGGTAATGGATATTGATTCGAATTTTTGAGTGTTCGTATTTGCCTTCTCTTACCGGTAGCCCAGTGCACAACAGTGTGATGTTCGTCATCCTGGGCGTTAACGTCGGCGCCGGCTGCGAGTAGCGTCTGGACGAGGGGCACGTTCCCGTGCACGACGGCCAAGTGTAGGGGCGTAAGACCGTCTGCGTCCCGCGCGTTTGCCAGCGCCGGAGCGGCCATCAGGACCCGGTCCGCGCACGCGGCCCGCGCCGCCTGACTCGCGCCCGCGCCGCTCGACGCGCAATAGTGTAGCGCGCACCGCAGGCCCCGGTCACGGATGCGCACTGACCCTGGCTAATGAACAATAGACAATCATCCGTCAAACATGTCTAATCAGATGAAAAAAGCTTTTCTACTCCCATAGCCCCACAATAAGGTTCCCTGTGTCGTTTTTGCCATGTACACACACATAAAGTCGATACACAAACACCCAGACCTAGAACGGAAATCTAAATTCATCACATACATTTCTGGCGAGCGGGGATCGAACCCGGAACCCTCTGCGTGGCAGACCAGTGTGGTAACCGCACCGCCACACGGGCCGTCGAATTATTTTTACCTCCACCTTACCTTGTAATTCTACAGCTTTAACCTGAGCTAAATACGCGCTGCATAAACATTGAAATAGTAACTTCATTCAAACAAAACGTTGTTATTAAACCAGCGTGACTTGTACTCAATGGGACATTAGCGGCATGAAAATGTATATTCTAGTGGGACGTTTCAATATTTATCGATTTGCATCTATGTTACCCTTATTGCGATTGTGTGATGCTTGTCTTCAAAATCTACCAATTTACTGAATAACCTATGTAAAACTTGTAGTAAAACTTTAGATAGATATTATATCGATCATACATCAATTCAAAATCTGAATAAAAACATATTAACTACATACGTTACAGTATATTGTACATAATACTAACGTAGCTACTGTTACTTGTATTATGTTATGGAATAACATAAACTTGTACCTAATGACGAAAATATTGACGGAAACCTTTCAGCGCAGTTTGACGGGTTGTTTACAAGGCGATGGGTGGCCTCTCGGCGTAACATCGCGTGCCCGGCTAAATACTCGAAACAACCCTTTCATTTTTCAACACCATTATCGCTATGACTTGTCCGTGTTTTAATAAATTATTATATATAATGCGCTTGCAACCTTGTTTTGAAATAGAGAGATATGTTCTCTACTTTAAAAGTTTGAGGTTACCTTAATATTGACTGAATCGTGTTGTAAAGCAGCTATTATGTAGGTGAAACGCAAATGTACGTGTAAGAAAGTGTTCGCAAAATAACTCAATAAAACAACGCAAGTAGCTTGTAAACAAAATAATGTGGAACATTTGAAATTCAACGTAGGGAATGAACTCACGTCCTTATTGAGTGAATCGACGACCCCCTTGTAATCGGCCTGTTGACAAGCGTACATAAGAGGTGTACAACCCTGGGGTAGCGGGACATTCACATCGCTTTTCTTCGATCCGTCCGCCTTTTCACGTCTGATCTTAGTGCTCTTGTCGACAAGGTCGCCCTTGCGCCGGTCTTTGGGCTTCTTCAGGATACTCGGGATGGGTTCGCCCCGGCCGCTGGCTGTGCGCTTTTCCATAACAAATGTGAAAGTTAGTGCGGCGTGCGTACCATGTGTTGGTAGTGTGGAGAACGAGACGCTACTACGAGCGGGCGCGGAGGGCGCGAGGCTCCGACTGACCGGCGAGTCGGCCAGCCCCGAGCAGCCGCCCGCTGCCCGCTCGGACAGAGGTGGTGCTGGGCGGGCGCACGCAACGCCCTACCGCGCCCAATCTAACTCATTGCACTAAACCAGGTCAGCGTCTTGTGGACTAAGGGTCCGCGGTGCTAATGTGATACAAAAGACGTGATCGACACCGCTCGTAATTGGCGCCAACGTACTCAACAAACACATGAAAAACGACGGTTTCAATATAATAACGACGTAAACTTACCGTAACTACTTCTATGCCGATTGATTTGATTACCATGATTAGTTAGGGCAAAGAATCATTATTTATTAATCTGGTATTAGCAGTGTTAGATAAATAGAACTTAATTTCTCAGCCTAAATATCTTTCATCGTTCAATAATAAAGAACAAATATGTATCTACAAACAGACAATGCGGTTGAAACAAAGACAAATAGTATTTGCTACTAATACCTGTACTATATCTATTGCAGATAGGTATATGTTGATATTTGATATTATTGAATATAAATTCATATGATCATCATTATTTTTAATCAAGTTTTCACGGTCATTAATGTATGTGTATAACGAAACTGACCTTATATTTAATGTCTCCGCCAAGGTTAGCGAAGTTTGATTCTGAGTCAAACTTAACTGGAGCAGCGATTACAGTTATTAGGTAGGCATAAGGTAAGAAAGCTACTGCTTCTTGCTTATTGTGTTATGCGGGAGTGGTGCGTGACGTCAGCGCGGCACGCCACCACCCCGATGGTAATCACGCCTCCATGACTTACGACTACACTTAGAGAAGTGTTCGCGCGTGAGGAAACTTTACAAACAACTTGTAAATATTTGCAATTTGTTTAAATTACACAGAAGACATTTGACCCCTCGTGATGATTAATTGATATTGCACTTTAATTCACCTTATCCAATTATGGCATATTTAATAACAGAATACAACAGAATTTTTGTCTTCGCATATACATATGTATATATGTATGTAATTTATTTATATTTTATATATATATATAAAATTATATTTGTTTTAATTAATATTAGAACAAAAATCTGAACGCATATAAATAATTTACTATAAAGAGAAAATCAATATTATAATGTTGGTAAGGTGCACTCGATGACAAATATACTTTTGCTTGTTATTTCTATAATTTTTGTTTTTCTTTTTTCGTCTTTGATTCGGTTTCGGTCAGTTACGGCCAGTTACGGTTATTTACGGTTAGTTACGGTCAGTTACGGTTTTTGTTTCGGCTGAAAGACGGCCGAACTTTCAGTCGCGGCTGAACGTTCAGTGGTCGTGCAATGTCGCGTATCGTTCGGCTAATTTCGGGTAAAGTTGTGGGCTCATAGTCACAGGAGTTTGCCGACCTATGGTAT
>DWOQ01000115.1:0-14326 GCA_018251115.1 Codatractus alcaeus
CCTGAAAAGTAATAAATAATGTATGACACACAAGTTTAAGTTACTTTTTCGTGGTGTTAGTGGTTTACTTGTTAATGAGGCTTAACCTTAATGAGGTGTTGTTTATTATGTGATAAATGGAGCTTTTTAAAATAATAAAAATATTCTATATTTAAATGTAAACAAATCTATTATCAAATGTTTTAAGTTTGTTGCCTGTGTAAGAACCATAATTAGAGGGTTAAGTACGGTTTTATTTTCAGACTAAAAAAAAAACTTTCAATTTAAGAATATTACAGTGAACACTACATACAGCATGCATACAACTTTGTTTCTACAATGTACAATCAAACCCATGAAGGTGCCCGAAAGTGGTGATTGTTCAGTTCTTACTCAGCAGTTCAATGTCTGGATCTAGAACGGGAGCGGCTGCGGCTGCGAGAGCGTCCTCTGGAGCTCTTAGAATCGGAGCGGGAGCGAGACCTGGAGCGGCTGCGGCTGCGCGAATACGAGCGCCGCCGCGACCGGGACCTGGATCGACGACGTGAACGAGACCGTGAGCGCGATGCGCTAAAAGAAATTCCATCACACAAAAATATGAATTGTGCACAGGGTACATCACATGCGAAGCGGCCACAACGCGCTGCCTCTGCAACACTGCTCTAAATTGTAGATTAGAAAACGGTAAAACGCCAGCGGTGCGACACACAAAAAGCATCTAATACATACACATAAAAGCTCAGGAATGTTGAAACTGACTAAGTTAGTTTTCAATTAGTCAACTCAATGTTGAAAAACTTGGTAAAAAATTGTATATATTGTGCTTCTGCTTCATAAAGCACACTTGTACAGACCACCATGAAGCGAGTCATGGGACCGTGTCTGTAAATCGTAGATCAACTCTCGCCGAAAGATCAGCAACTTTTCGATGTAAATTATTACAGAGCATTTTGAATCTTATCTACCAAAGGAAAACATTTGAAGCTATAGAAATATAGTGCGGCGGCAGGAGGCTGGCAGAGATTTTTAGCATACTAGACAAGCATCGCGGGAATACTGGCAAGTTATTTGAACTTTTCTTTTGGTAGGTAATGTTACAGCTGCTGTTTTTGCAGTAAAAGTTAATCTTTAATAATCAATCAGAAAAACAATTTTGTATTATTTAATTGTATTCGTTTAGTGATTATTAATTTAGCACATATACAGCAGCAGATTGCTGTTGGTAGACAATTTTTAAATAAACTTTTTAGCAAAGTACAAAATAATAAAAAAATGCAAATAAACAATGCGTAAGGAAAAGATAGAAAACGGCGGTTACCTGCGGCGTCGGTCGTAACGGCTCCTGTAGGGTGAAGACGGACGTCCATATCTGGCCATCTGCACGCGAAGCTCCCTTCCGTCTAACATGCGGCCGTCTAAGGAATCTAGCGCGTCCTCCGCATCGCGCCGGTCGTAGAACCTAAAATAACCACAAAATTATAATAAAATGCAACTTAAGACCCAAGTGAGTCAATCTAAAATGAGTTTAAAATGAATTTAGCTAAAGTACCTGACAAAGGCGAAGCCCCTGCTTTCCCGTGTATACCGGTCCCGGGGAATATAGATGTCTCCGACCTCGCCACACCTCTCGAAAACGCGACGCAAATCTTCCGGCGTTGTTCTGTACGTCAAATTGTCTACTTTCAAAGAGACCATGCCGTCGATACGCGGCGGCGGTCTTCCGTAACTCATGATGAATTAGTTTTTTTAGTCTTTTATCACTTCAAAATTATAAAATCCTTCTTAACCGACAAGCATAACTCAACAAAATGGCGGCGTTTACTAGGAAAAATTACGGCTTCACACAGTTCCCACGCGACATGCGGATGCGATGCGACCGAATGAAATCAATTCTACGCTGAGAGCGGGTCGGGTGGCGCCGGCATTACGTACACTCGATCTTCCTGTTCATTTGTCATTCGATCAATGAATTAACCATAGACTCCATAGAGAATGAATGACTTTTAATTTTATAAAATGAACATAGCTTTCTTCGCTCTAAGAGATAATAAAACATAAATTAACGCACACCTAGTAAAGTTGTAAAAAACAATGTACATGATGTTTTTACAAATTAAAACGTACAAAGGGACTGGATGTTCAAAAAACTTTTAGATGCAATATAGTAAATTTATATAAAAAACATATATAAAAGTATACTTATGAGTACTATAAAGAAATTACTTTCATTTTAACATGAAACATCAATTTTTGTGGCTATATTACCTTAAACGTAATTCAAACTCAAATTATTTTTGTAGTACACGAGTATACTGTTACACATGTATTTTAATGATTATAGAACTTATTTATACTGCTAAAAATTTAACGAGTTTATTAATAACGCGTGGTTGTAACAACCGTGTTCAAGTCTATAGTGACAACACTAATTGAAATTTTTGAACGCGCTATAGCAAATATCTACCTTCCTTCTGTCAACGTTGACCTCCCCTCCCCATTCATACAATTCCGATTCATCTTGTCATATCGTCAAAAGATTTAATTTTTAAGTTGCAAATTTTTTACGTTACATTTTTGTTCGTTTCAAGTTGTTTTAGTTAAAAATTGGAAGACTGCAAATCAATCTAGCGGTGAGTCGGCCCAATATCATTATAATTCATGAACTGCCACATGTTAGTAGGAGGCGTCTTATAAATCGACTTACATTATAGCCTACTTATTTTAAACTGTTTCAGACTGCTCAAAGCCCTTCACAGACCTCAGGCTTCGGCCTGTGGTCATTGCACCACGAAACCGAAACATAAAACCTTTAATATCTTAATTCGAAACTACCTTCTTTTATTTTTCGTGTAAATTGTATCAATTTCACAATATTGCAACCAAAATCAAGATGTCTCAGTGGAATAACTCGTATGCTTACAACAACCAATACCAAGCACACACAGCCTGGAATGGTGACATGAGTGGGCAATATGTAAACCAAGCTTATTTTCCTAATAGACAATATGATCCTGGTAGTCAATATGTTAGCTTCAACGAGTTTCTAGCCCAAATGCAGTCCGCTGGCGTACCGGCGAACACCGTCACCTACAATAACATACAGTATCCGAGCTATCCTAATAATCAGTACAATTATCAAAATGTTCCATCACAAAATGCTCAGATTGATTATACTTACGGCACAAGCACTGGAAATACTGCTGCATCAACTAGCAGTGCTGAACAACATTATCAAGTCAACCCGCAACATCCACAACAGCAACAATATGATGCAGCATTATCAGAAACAAATAAATACAATGAAATGGTATTTAATTCAAAACTTACTCCGACCGCAACAGAGTTTGTCCCCAAAAGCTCTGGAGTTGATACATCCAGTAGTGCCAGTAGTATACAACAGGCAAGCAAACCTTCCACTAGTAAAAATGAGACTGTAAGCTTAAGTAATTCCAATATAACAAATAAATCATCTAGCTCTGAAACTAATTGGAGGGAAAGGCCTCAAACTTCCCAAAATGGCAGTTCACATTTTGAGGATAATAATGATAGACCAAGCAGAAGTTATAGGGGACAAAAAAATGGGCCTAATAACAGTTATCAGGAAAATAACCCAAACAATGATTATCAACAAAGACAGGATTCATATTACCGCAACCAAGAGTCTGGTAGACGTAACTATGATTCTAATGGTTACAACCATGACAAGAACAACTCGAAATATAGTGCTGAAACCAGTGACAGTTCAGAATCTAGTGCCCGTTACCAGGAACGTAACAAACGGAATAACGAATCCAACAACCATCAAAGGTCTAGCAATCGGTATTATGATGCTAATAACAGTAATCAGGAGCAAAGTCGTAACTCTGATGGAAATTACCGTGGAGACGGCCAGTCATCTAGCAGGTCGAACACTAAACAGAACAATAAAAATAAGGAGACTGACGCAGGACGTATGTTCTATAATAGTTCAATGCCTAAAGGTAGCCAAGATGTTAGAAACGGTAGAGGTGATGGCTCTGGCCGGCGTGGCTGGGCCGGCAGCCAGAGGGTGCGGGCAACAGAACGTAACTCAGTGGAGGATGAACAATATGCCAATACATATCTTCAGTATAGGGAAGAAAAGATAAACAAAGAGCCTAAAGCGAGTCCTGTCAGAAGCAAGAATAACAAAAATGGGACCAATCATGGAGGTAAATTTTTATATTTTCAATATCATATAAATACATACAGCATAGCATAGAAACATATGTTGTAAAGAGTATATAATTAAGAATGTAACAGTGATCAGCCACTTCATTAATAAATAATGAAATAGAAATGTATTAATTCATAATTTTCCAATTATATATTGGGGATAAACCCTAAATTAAAAATATATTTGATTAACTATAATTTGATTTAATCGGAGGTAAAGTGCATATTTAAAAAAAAAAAAGTTCAATATGCATATGCATATTTGAATAAATTACAAGTGATAGGATTTATAAATGACAATGATGTCAAGTACAGGCATATTTACCAACATTAACTATAGATCTTGACCATGGAATTGTTTTATATTATGGGATTCAAACAATATCCAATAGTTGGATGGTATTGTGGATGTTGATGATGATTAGTAGCACATATTTGTTGCTGATGTTTATTGTTATTTTATTATAAATATTACATAGCATATCATTTTTTTTTAACGGCAATACTTTTTAATATGGCAATTTTTTAATACAATTATTTTACTGTTTAAATTCAAATTTCCAGTGAATACTGAAATGACCCAACGTGAAAGACTCAGTGAGCAGTTAGACAAAGGAACGTTGGAATGTCTCGTGTGCTGCGAGCGTGTGAAGCAAACCGATCCTGTGTGGTGGTGCTCCAACTGCTACCATGTGCTGCATCTGAAGTGCATTAGAAAATGGGCATTGAGCAGTGTCATTGGTGTGTATAGTTTTCTGTTCTTCTCCATTCTTTGTACTATTGTTCTGTACTTTGTACAATATTATTCAAAGTAAGCTTTATAGCCCACCAAAATAACAAGGTATTTAAATCTTAACCTACATCTACAAAATTAAATAATGTTAGGCTCTATTTGGGACTGGATTGGTGACACCTATTGACTAAATTTCATGCACCCTTTGCATGTATAGTAGTAGTATAGTATGTAGCTTTTAGCATGTACAATACAAAATAATAATAAAAGATTTCATCTTATTTTTCTATAACATTTTGTTCTTGGGACCCGTCTATAGGTGAACAGTGAACAGTGTGGTTGAATTGTGAATACAATATATTCCATGTAGCATGTATTTTTGGGATGTTCTGGATATAAAATCTCGAGTCTGCATACGGATATGGATATTTGAATAATATTTTACTGGCTTCAGTTACAGATATTAAATATTTCTGATTAATAAATTGTTCCTTTAGACAATTGAATGATCCGAAATCGGGTAATGGATATTGACTTATTAAGGAAATGCAAAAGAAAAATACAAATAATTAAAAGGAAAAAAATATGCAAAATTATTCAAATGCTTTCAGATTGCAAATTGTTTTCAGATTGCAAATCGTTTTCGGATTTGGTTTTTGTTTCGGATAGATTTTTATTTCCGATATCCTATAGTTTTCCCGCTCAGTAATCACCCTCGACATCGCCGCTGTATATTTACTTATCTGTATTACATTCCAGACGGCAAATGGCGTTGTCCAGCGTGCCAGAACCCATCCAACGAGATACCGCTCGAGTACCGTTGCATGTGTGGCGCGGTGCGCAACCCGGAGTACCAGCGGGGCGCGGGCGGCGCGCACACGTGCGGGCGGGCGTGCCAGCGGCCGCGCACCTGCCCGCATCCGTGCACGCTACCCTGCCACCCGGGGCCGTGCCCGCCGTGCCAGGCCACCGTTAACAAGTAGGGTTGTGTTGAGTTTACAGTATTATTTTCATTTATTACCTTGTTCAATCATCACAAGATATTCATCATTATCATTTACATAGATGAGAACATGGTGAACATTTTATTATCATGTTATCATCTATGTAACGGTAATATTATGGTAATGTGACAATGACGTAGTAACATGATAATAATATAATAATATTGTAATAAAATTACCATGTTCTCATCTACATATGTTAGGGTCATGGAGGCTTAAACTTAGAAAGTCAAAATAGTTTTGAGCACTATGATTTGTGCTCTGGAAAAGGTATTGATATACATATACTTTGTAATAGTGCGTTTAACAACCCCTAAATTAAAGGTCTTAAATATCCTTACAATTAAATAGTATATTTTAAATAGCTTCAAAATGATTGGCAATTGAATAAATGCAAAAATGCTTCTGTATCTAATAATAATTATAATCAATCTAATTAAATAATTAATCTAATAATAATAATAATTAAATCTGCTCGCTTTCAGACAATGCGGATGCGGTGTAGAGACTCGCATGGTACTTTGTAGCAGCAAATTGCCGCAGGTGTGCGGGCGGGAGTGCCGCAAGAAACTGGATTGTGGTGTGCACATGTGTACGAGGGAATGTCACGATGGACCTTGTGATGGATGCAATGAAACTATTACACAAGGTGAGTTATTGTCACATGTGTATGTGATAAATAGTCTTGGAAATCAATGCAAGATGCAGATGCAATGGTAGTGAATGACTGTTGTCACATATGGAAATCTTTAATCAATCTCAGACAGGAGTCCTATGATATGTAAGATATGTGAGATCGGCCACAAATCTGTTGCTACCTAGTAATAAATAAGTTAAAACGTCTTCAATGTTGACAATACAAAAATAAAACGCGCCGAGTTTCTTGCCGGATCTTCTTAGTAGGTTGTGTTTCAATTCGGCGGTAGTGTAAGAAAAGAAAAAAAATTGTAATCCGACTATTTGTAAGTGCCTTCGTGGGTTTATACAAAAATAATACATTTCATTTAAATTAATTTCTTATAAGTAAGTGTCTGTCCCATAAGACTGATGTTATTCGCTACTTTTAGTCCTGTTAGCACCACAAGAATCGTATCACAAAGAGTTCTATATTCAAATTAAAGTAAATACATATTTATGCACATTTATGGACATTATTATTATTTTTTTTCTATGGATATTATCCGAAATAAATGATTATTATTATTATTATAAATATTTCAGTGTGCCACTGCGCGGTGTCCAAGACGCGCGTGGTTCCGTGCGTGCGCGGCGTGACCGGCAATTGGGCGTGCGGCGCGGAGTGCGCTCGCGTGCTGCCGTGCGGCGCGCACGTGTGCCGGCGCGCGTGCCACCCGCCGCCGTGTGCCGCGTGCCCGCTCAGCCCGGAGAGCGTGCGGACGTGCCCGTGCGGGAAGACCAGGTTGGTGACGCACTAGAAAAAAAATTGATCGATTATTCGTGTCAGTGCGGGAGGATAAGGAAGGTGACGCAGTGTCATTGCAAAAAATAATCGTTTGTTTTTTGTTTTTTATCGCTTTCGCTGCCCAATTTATAACTTTTTTAAGTGCAAGGTGCAAGGTGGTGGTGTAAGTGTATGTGTGTTTGGGGGGTAGTGAATACGTTATTACTCAGGACACAATCTCTGAATATGTGAAAAAAAAAATGTTTGTCACCTGTTTGTTTACGTAATCCGAAATTGACCTGCCTTAAAATGTTACTGGTTTTACTAACTATTGGTTGACTATTTTTTTAATTTTAATTACAATACTATATAAATTTTTAAACCTAAACATAATGTATGTATGTTGGAATATGGAGTAAAGTAAATATAAAATTACTGCATAATTTGAAATCGTGAAGATTTTGCGATTTATTTACTGACATATTTATAGTATTTTTAGATGAATGGATATTAAGACAATATGTTTCGGTATCAAAGTTACTAATGCTACAGATATTTTTGCCAAATACACTCTAAACTGGAGACCATCTCGAGAGAAATTAATGTATTATTTGTCATCAGGATTGAAAAAGGGCAGCGCAAATCGTGCACGGACCCGATACCGTTCTGTGACAATATCTGCGCGAAGCCTCTGAAATGCGGGACCCCTGAAGAGAGGCATTTCTGCAAGGAGAAATGCCATGCAGGTAACAATGGAAGATAGTATGTTAGTGCGGCATTGACTGATCTACCTACCTACCTACCTACCTACTACCTACCTACTACCTACCTACATAAACAATATTAGAGTTGATGTGTTCCGCGTAGCATCTATTTTATGTGTGGTACCTAGCCAATTCCAACCATGTCTGTATTCAATAACAGATAGTATTGAAATTCCAACAGGTTGGCTATAAATGCGTTGTTTCTTTTTTTTAAGAAATTTAATTTAATTTTATTTAAATAGTGTTATCACACTCAATTCACGTGAGAAGAAAGACTAATCATAGATTGTGATGTCACAAGCTCCTAAACAGTGTCAGTGTTAAATGTCAATTTGTTTGGTTTAATTCCGTGTAGTGTTTGGCAAGCATAAGATGACACAGCGAGTATGGTGACAAAATAGATTAAAAAAACATGTACTTCTTTTATGTAAAAATTGTATTAAAACGTGATTAAACAGTTGTTTTGACTACGTTACGTACTGATTATTACTTTTGTTACTACCCATATTGCAGGGATGTGTTAATTACTTTACCCATTATGCCATATTGCAGGCGAGTGCCCCGTGTGCCCCGACACGACACACGTGCAGTGCCGCTGCGGGCACTCCACGCGCGAGTTGCCGTGCCGCGACCTGCCCGTCGCGGAGGGGAGCGTGGCTTGCCAACGGAAATGTAATAAGGTAAGATGAGTGGGTGTGCTCAGGGCGTGATTAACCCTTAGGCTAATTAGGCTGCAGCCTAGGGCGCTAGATTCGCGGGGGCGCACAGGAATTGTGTTTTCGCATGCACTATTAATCTAACATTATTGCATTTGCCTTATATATTTCAATTAAACCGAGACAAAAACCTAAAACTAAATGCGCTGTGAACTGAAAAATGATGCATGATGCTTCTTTTCCTATATTTTTTTAAGATAACAACAGAAGTGTAAGTATTCAAAACTACTTAAATGCGTGATCTTTATGTACGGTCGGCTAAAAAAAAAAAACCTTTGGTTTGGTTTGGTTTACGATGTTAAGGTTGAATGTCGTGCAGATTAAAGGATAACGGTAAATTCACTCGCAGATCGATCTGAACAACTTCTACAGGTACTTAGTATGAACCATGTTAAAGTTTTCACACTAGTCAACAAAATCTATACAAATTTTTAAGCTGACCGTTAAACCTGGCGGGGGCGCGTCCTCATAACTAGCCTAGGGCGGTCAGAATTCTGGATCATTTAGATAGAAGAGCACAAATTATGACATTTAGAGCGAACTGAGACAGAGAACGAACGAGATGTGTTCTTTAAACCACACGCCTCTAGCGTTCCATCCAAAGCATGTCCTTAAGATGATACGACGCTTCGCTAGAGTGACTCAATCACCTGTCACCCTTGAGAGATATCAACACGCCGTCGTATACACAATATCTAATATCAGTATAGATTATATTATGATTGTCTTGTCCTTAACTTCTTATGCTCTTCTCTTCTTATTATTATCTTAATTTTGCATTCCATTTAATTGCATCGCATTCTATTGTTGCAGAAGTTGAGATGCGGTAGGCATCGTTGCCGCGAGGTGTGTTGCGACATCGCGGAGCACAACTGCGGCATGGTGTGCGGCCGCAGCCTGTTCTGCCAGCTGCATCGCTGCGAGGAGTTCTGCCACGCCGGCCACTGCTTGCCGTGCCCGCGACTCAGTGAGACACGATTATATTTTATATGAGTTTTTTAGTACTAACGGTCACCACTAGCGGCTCAGCGGTTGTATACACTGTTGGTAGCAAAGTGATCCGCGAAGTTTTCAATAAACTACTAATCGTACTCTGTCTGCAATCCTTTTAATGCACCGCTGCTGGCCACGAGTCTTTCAATTGGAGAAGGATTATACTGCTCTGATGCGATTTGGTGGAGAGGGTTGGTGGCGAACCCGTGTAGGTTATTATCAAAGTGCTCCTGAAGCCTCCCACAAGGTTTGACGACTACTAACATGTGTTAACAATTGCGTCAGACAGCTTAACGTGCCCTCTGAAGCACGGAAGCGTGCATGACATTTTGTCACTACGAACTGTGCCCAACGTTGCTTGACATTGTATGCGCTTCGTCATTCGTATTCTACACGTGTGAAAATACATTATTTTTAGTATACAAGGTAACAATCATAAAAACCCCTTTTTAATTTTGACTTGAGAATGACTTCAGAGATACCAAAATATTACCTGAAGTGAAAATTACTCAACTTTGACATAATTGTAAAAAAAAAAGAAGAAGTAAGACGGGAGTTCCCCCGGGCATTTCGAGGAGGTGCGGACTGTGACACAATTCGAATTTTAAAAAAAGAAGTAAGAATGATGTTTCTCCGTCCAGATTTCGAGGAGGTCCGTTGCGAGTGCGGCGTGTCGGTGCTGCTGCCGCCGGTGCGGTGCGGCGCGCGGCCGCCCGCCTGCGCCGCGCCCTGCACCCGCCCGCGCGCCTGCGGACACCCGCCGCACCACTCGTGCCACGTCGCCGACTGCCCGCCCTGCGTCGTGCTCACCACGCGCGTCTGTCACGGCGGACACGAGGTGCTGTCACTGTTTTTAAACTAATATTATCGCGGAATTTGTACATTTTATTATGTAACGGAATACTCATGATAAGTTTTACTTATTGCCGTCGATCCATTGCATGTTGCATAGATCGTGGTCACAGCGAAACTTCCAAAAATCGTGTTTCGTCGTAACATTATATTTAATGTTAATTTTATATAGGCCCACTAGGGAACTGACAAATTGTAAGATTACAATATCGTTAGTGCCCCGTAATATAATAAAATGTTATGCCACTGGTCGGAGTGTTGAACAATAATAAATTCCATATTGAAACGTAACTCACAATCAGACAATTAAGTATTTGATCGGGAATACGGGATCACGGGATCTCGCGGACTTGAAAGCAATAATCTGTCAAACCCAATATACTACAAAGTACTACTAAGGGACTGCTTGGTCGCCAGGAAGAGAATGCTGCGTATGAGAGGTATTTTTATATATTTATATATCGCTTTCGTTATAACAACACTTGCTCAGATTACAAATTAAGAAAAAATGAAATAAGATGATTTGTTAACTGATTTTCTACTTGTTTATATATTATTTTCTTCTCTATGTCGATATAAACTACGCTAAAGTGTGGATGACAAACATTTATTATAAATTTTGTTGCAGGAGAGAAAAACGATACCATGTTCACAAGAGGAGTTCTCATGCGGCCTGCCCTGCGGGAAGCCACTGCCGTGCGGCAAACACACCTGCATCAAGATCTGCCACAAGAGACCCTGTGATACTGGCAAGTGAGTGAATACATTTGAAGTATTGTGTATTATGTGTGTATTAATATTTCTGGTAAAATTTGTGATACCAATTACAAATGTATATTGTAAGGTGTCATTCTATGGTAGACTAATGTTTTATTCATTTCAAATTACGTAGAAATTGTGGTATGTGATGTGTCTGTCAGTCACGTAACTTACTGTGTGCGTTACACAAAACCTATGTGTTTGTGTCTGTCTATGGCATATACAATTTATGTACGAGCCTAAGAGTAAAATGAGTAGATCTGTCTATCTTAGTTTTTATATTTTCTTATTGATTTACTTTCTTTTATTGCTATTTTCTCTTTCTGGGAATCAATCTATGTATATGTATATAATATGTCTATCGCCATGTACAACACCGTCCAAATAAAATAAAAGAAGCTTATTTGATCTATGAAAGCAGAACAAACAATATGACACAATAACGATATAATTAAGATCCTAAATATTCAGTTAGTATCGTACCTTCGTACGTGTAGTTATAACTAAAGTGCGTCCGTCCCCCGCGGCCAGGTGCACGCAGCCGTGCACGGAGAAGCGGCCGTCGTGCGGTCACCCGTGCGCGGCGCCGTGCCACGCGGGTGCGGGCGGCGCGTGCCCGAGCGCAGCGCCGTGCCGCCGCACCGTGCGCGCCACGTGCCCGTGCGGTCGCCGCTCCGCTGAACGCTCGTGCTGCGATAACGCGCGTGATCTAGCCAGGTGACGTTATCATTGCTTTTCTAATACTTGGTTTTCTTAGTAAGTTTCTTTACGGTCTGCGTTTATATAAGTTCTTATAATTTGATGTTTGTTATTAATTATGCAAGGTTCCTTTGAACATTGCGCATCTGAATTTATGTATAAACATGCATTAGGTCAGACGCGCTTATTTATGAACAGTTTAGTTACTCCATGTAATGATCCTAAATTATTGTTCTTAAAATAATACGCTTCTTAAGTTTCGCTTAATATGACGATGTATTTACTATAAATATATCTACTATAAATTTGCCATTCAAGTCTATGCATAATTTCAGATATGCATAATTGAGATATTGGTAAAGATTGAAGAAAATCTTATTTAATATATTAGTAGAATTTAATTGACAATATATATGTGGATTTTAGGATGATGAGCTCACTAGCCGTGTCAAAGATGCAAGAGGGTGGTTCCGTAGATTTGAGTGATGTCCAACGGCCTGCCAATATGCTTAAAACGTAAGTTTATTGTAATGTAAATGTTAAGTAAATCAAATAAATAATATAATGAATATAAATAACACTAGCTATCGTATCGTCGGTATTGTTGAATAAAGTATAATTCACGCTGAACTTTTTGATTGTTTTGAATATTCGATGTGTAAAATTATGCACACTTCTGTTTCGCCACTGTTCTATGATCTCGCTCTTACTTATTCCGTGTATTGTGGTAGATGAGGTTCAAAATAAATAAGATACATGTTCCTCTGGCGAGATTTGCTCTAAAATGACTTATTTTAAGGTTATAAGGTTCATAATGCATCTAATCAAATTCGTGCGAGAATAGTCCAAATTAATTCGGATGACTGACCCATAGGTAACTTAAACACAGATGTGTTGTAAGATTGTTTCTTAATTTAATAACACCGACACACAAAGATAAAGATAACATATAAATGTTTATTGATATCCGGCATCTGAATAAAAAAAAATTGGCAGTACTTTTGACTAGACTACTACTACTTGTTTTATATGTTTTTGATGCCCTGAAGCTAGAGCCAGTTTTGCTTCATTGGCCTCCAGTATTGAATTAATTGCAAAAAACAATAAAAAAATGCCAGAAACAACGGAAAATTGGCGTTACAGCATGTGGGTGTGGTGTAATTTATATGTTATATGTAAAATTGGGGAAAATTGCAGTCAATTTGGTGTATGAGAGCGTGAGTGTGGTGTAATTACGTTGTAAAATCGCGAAAACTTTGTAAGTGTTTGGTAAAATTAATATGTTGTATGTCTGTGTGTGTGCAGATTGGAGTGTGACGACGAGTGTCGCATGGAGGCGCGCAGCCGGCAGCTCGCGCTCGCGTTGCAGATCCGCAACCCGGACGTGTCCGCGAAGCTCGCGCCGCGGTACAGCGAGCACGTGCGCGCCACCGCCGCGCGCGAGCCCGCCTTCGCCGTGCACGTGCACGAGCGGCTCACGGAGCTCGTGCAGCGGGCTAAGAATGTAAGGACTACGCACACACGTATAGTGTAGGTGACACTGTACATGTGTCTATGTGTGTTTACGTATATATGTGTGTGCCCCGTGACAGACGTGAGAAACATATACCGTAGTAGGCGTGAATACATTGCAAAATCGACTTGCATATTTATTTTTTAAATCTCAACTAAGTATTCATAACTAAGTCGATTGGTCTGTTCTTTTGCACACACCAAACTTGTGAGTTTGAATAAAACGTCGATTTACAGATAATACTCAAACTTTAAAATGGATACCGTGAAAAATGATAATGTCGACTTGTCAACTTATTCAGGTCTGTGTACGTATATGTACACCCATACACAGCGGGAATGTACACATAAACTTAAGGTTTCAACCTTACATCATTACTCCTTCGGGAAAATATATCAGTTCGAGGTAGACAAGAGCTTGGTTAGACTTTGTTGATGTCTATTAGACATTCGTAACTAATGTAAGCACGTTTTCGTTTGACAGTCGAAACAGAAGACTCGGTCCCACTCATTCCCTTCGATGAACCGTCAAAAGAGGCAGTTCATACACGAAATGTGCGAGCACTTCGGCTGCGAAAGTATGGCGTACGACGCCGAGCCCAACAGGAACGTCGTGGCCACGGCGGACAGGGAAAAGGTATTGTACTACATAATATATTGTATGGTCTCTTGCTACTCACACATTTTAAAATTGATATATAAATCACTGAAGTAAAAAG
>DWOQ01000116.1:0-14323 GCA_018251115.1 Codatractus alcaeus
CATCAAAATATTATCTATCTACAGAATAAGTATTTTTTCGAACTGATTGCTAGAACTTTTTTGCAATATTGTATCGGTAGGCACGAAAATATAGATTAGGGCTTGTAATCGTTTCGAATCGATTGTAATTTCAATAAATTTAACTTTAAATACATTATTTTAGAAATTTTAACTTCATGTCATCATACAGTCGTAAAAGGTCGTCGTGTGTTCATTTAGTTCTAGATTATTAGGCCTCCTATTTGAGTGATCAGTTATTTTTTAGCAAAAACAAATTGTAATAAAATCAAATAATGTACTTTCATAATCATTGATCCTCTTTTTCTAAGACGAAATATATCTTATCCAGGGATTCCCAACCTTCTTTTCGAGCCTTCCAGCATTATTAAGATTTTCATGCCCTCCTATTACCCTTTTATTACAATATTAATGGAACATATTTATTTTGATTATAAGTAAATAAACTTTAATAAAATTTTATACTTTTGTAAATAATTCATACAACATCTTACAGTACTTGTGAATTTCGTGACATTTTTCGTGTGCAAATAAAAAAATACTCCGTACCCTTGAAATTACGCCTAGGGGAGGCGGGCAACCCTCATATCAATAACGTCCTTAACATTTTTTTTGATTCTGTTCTAACCTAACCTAAACTAACCCATAGGGTATCTTTAATAAAATAATAATTCGATATTTCTGAACTACATTGATAGAGTATTATAGTATAATTTATAATTATGGTGAGCACGCTCAGCGCCAGCGCCAATGCATGCTTATTGCGAACAAACTCTGTTATTTCACGCGTGGCACATATTTTTGTACATAATGCGTTCTTAAGCAGTTACTGCGTATATTTCGTTTCTAAAAATATCCTAACCTTACCTTACAAAACCCATGTGATCTAATTTGTTAAAGATGAAACAATAATTACAAGATTAAATTAAAAGTATTTTTTTCGATAAATTATATAATAGTTAAAAAAAACTAGCACAAAGCGCCTTTCAAAACAAAGTGAATCAAAATCGGTCCATCCGTTTCCAAACTACAATACTAAAGACATGCAGACACGTCATACAACCACCATATAACACTCCTCTTTTTGCATATGGAGTTAAAAAAGAGGACCAATAATTATTTTAGATGATCAAAGAACATTTTCCCTTTGATTACTTATATTTCTAACAACATTTAGTTATTATATATTAAAACGGACCTATTATTGAGTAACCATTTGGGCGCTTTGCGGTTTTTGAGTGTTTTTTTGGGAAAAGGCTTCTGTAGTATTTTTAAATAGTATGGATGAGGTGACTTGTATTAAACATTGAAATTTCTTGGCGGTTTTTTATATATTTACATTTAATTAAATGGATAACTGTATAGAGAAGATGATTTATAAAATATAATAATTAGTATTTGCATTACTACATTATGTGAATTTAATAATATCATTGAGTTCTACTTAATAAGCACTACCAACATTTTTCGAAGCATTTCAGAAATTAATTATCACTTGCATTAACGATGAATGAAAATATCGCGTGGACAAAATTGGTGTTATATATTTTAAAAAGTCCTCAAAGGAAGTATACCATTCGTGAAGTAACAAAATCTGGAGAATATTAATCCGCTCTTGAGAAGCGTGGTGGACTAATGGCCTAAGCTGTATCATTCTGAGTGTCTCCTACATTTGCCTAACAGTGGGGTTCATAGAATGATGATGTTTGGAAATTGTTAATATTTTATTTCAATTATAAATCATTACTGTCATCTCGTCATGTCATAAGTCATCTTACAAGTAAAAAACAGACACGGACTGTTAAAGTTTTTATTGAGTAACGCAGATTCAAAGTAAATCGTTTTTATATGTAATTTGTAGGATTTCATATTCAAATAGTTCTAAAGAGACCCTATTATTGTAAACCTGATATGTCTTCAAATTTTTACAGGGTGGGTACAGAAATAACTATAAAATTTAGTAAAAAAGTCTTCAAATATGATTAGTTACTAAAATGAATCAATCTCATCTGCTTGCCATTGCGCTAACTTGTGAATAAGCACATGAATTGTGATACCGTAATAATATGTGATAACCGACGGTATTTAAATATGTCGCACTTGCCGCTTGCAAAAAATGTTTTTTTTCTTTCTTTTCTTACTTATTGGCGTTCTTTGTTCGGTTCTAATATATACAATAGGGAATTGGGGATTTTAATATTATCGCGATGACAAATGACGATAAAAAGTTTGCTTATTAAGTAGCAATGGTATACGTTCTCTGATCAGAAGTGCAGGAACAAGCGGACTTCCCGGTTAAAGACTTGTTATGTTTTGTGTCACCTACATCGTACTATTTGAAAATTACTATAGTATTATCCGACTATGTAATTTCAACGGTAATCTGATTAAAAAAATACATATTTAGTAAGTATTTATTAGGATTGCTATTATCAGTATATCTCTTTTTCATTGTAATAGATACAAAATTACGTAGTCGGATAGAGCCTCATCATACTGCTTAAAGTAACGTGTTACATTGCAGCTAACATAAGAACTAGCGATTAATTTAGCTAGTTCAACGCGGATTCACATTTGTCTGGCATGTAGTGTCGTGATGCGCCACTTTCATATCACATGTTGTGAAGCACACATTTTAAAGGCAAGTATATAACACAACTCTGGCGAATGTGCATTTGGCTGATGTGCTGTGACGCAGCTGCGTCGCCATCACATCGCCGCCGCAACGCTACCGCATCGCCACCGCATCGCCACTGCATCGCCGCCGCATAGACGCCCCTTCACCGTCGTCTCCGGGATCGCCTCTGCGACATGACAGAAGACATCACAACACATTGCACATTACTTGTATAAACGTTACCGTTTATTGACACCACGACACTCCAGACAAATGTGAATCGGACATCATACACAATATCAAACTGTTATTTGGGAGTTACATACTAACATAGCGATGACTTACTAATCTATTTCATCAAAGGTTGTGCTGCGGCTTTTAGTTATGTAAGACTAATATTAAGCGAAAATATCGCAATGGAATTTTGGACGAAATTTGCCTTTTTTGCATATCGTTACGCATTTCACCGAAAATTTAATAATACTATAGTTTCGACAAAATTTATCGCGCGAAATTTTCGCTACATTCATAAATCATAAAAAATGTATCATAAGTTGTTGTACAGTAACCACGAATGACTACCGAATGCCTCGAATTTTTTTTAAATGCTTCCGAATTTTTACAATATCACCTTTTGCATACATTACATTGCATTTGTTAGTCATTTATATTTTTATGACGTTTATTAATTATCGTAATATTAAGTAATTTTAATACGCCGTTGCTTATAAGGGTACGTTCAAGTATTACTACATTACAAAGGAGATGTTCAAGATATATATGAAAACATTAGTTACATGTATAGAAAATGTAAATTATTCTGACAATCTTATAAAAACGGAACCCCCAAAATGAATTTCCACATCTTTTTATTAAGATTGATGTGGGTAGAAAAATAACATCCTTGCCCTACAATATACCCTAATCTTGTAATTTGATCAAATGTGGCAGACAAAAAGTATTATATTTGCCAATGATTGCAGGCCAATTATTTTCTTGCAACCCCATTATATGTGTATAAACACAAAGGGTTTGCTTAGAGAACCACGAAATATAAAAGACGGTACTCTGATTTCAATATGGCGGTTTTTATTTACCACCATGGATATTAACTGGAAGGAGAATGATACAAAACATTTCTATAAAAAAATATATTGTAAAGGGCACGGTAGGTGATACCTTTAATATTATTGCGTTTAATTAGGATTATTTTGGAATATTTTAATTAAAAATATTTCAATAGCAAACTTCAGCTTTAACAGAAGCTTGTTTTTCCCTTTCTAGTAAATTATTTCTATCCAATGAAGTGTTTTGTTTTCATAAGAACGTGTTATAAGAACACTTGTGAGTTCTTTCTTGTTTATGGCGTAACAAAATTGGGTATACGTTAAATTTGCATTATTTATATGTCATACTAAAATACATATGTATTGCAAATTCGCACTTTATCCTTGTAAACCAACCAATTTCAAAGCTTATAACTAACCCGGGATAGTTTTACCTTTTGTATATTCAAGTTGCTCCAATTTTCTTGGAATGAAGTACCATTATTGAACATCTCCTTTTACTTATAATTTCATTTTTCGATTGGCTTCGAAATTTGTAATAAAACAAATTATTTTTTATTTTCACAAACTAGGTATTATTTTTTTTATGTTATTTTTTTGCTTACTAAACGATTTATTGTAGTTTTAGATACTATTCGCCCCTCATTGTCCCTCGGTTTTTGTCATTTTCTGACAAAACTATAGTTTACAATGTCTTAAAATGCAATATTTGAACGACCCTTTATATAGCGTGTAGTGAAATAATGATAATTTATTCACGGAGACAAAATAACAAAGCGCATTATCTTGTAAATATTAACTTAAACAAACAAGGACATAAAATGATTTAATCTGTATTTTTTTACTTATCTCTCGTTTTTAATAATTATTTCACGTTGAGAATAGCTGCAAACACAAAACGTACTATTTTACTATTTTGCTCTAAATAATATAATAGTGCTTAGTTAAGTTTAAAGAGCTTTATTAAGCTCTCAAAACTTAAGGCTTTATTAAGCGTTTAAGAGCTTATTAATTCACTAAGCTGTATTTATAATTGAATACGCCGTGTACCCTTCATCCTTCTGGTGCGACAGCGCAGTTTTGTCGTACTAAGGTGTCTCCTTGAATAAACTATATATATTTAGAGTGACGGATACTCAAAGATAACACCACGTTATATATGATATAGTTAAGGTCCCACAATTTGAGTACCCGTTGCGCTGAAAGTCATGTCATATTAATTGTGTCACATATAAGGCACAAAAACACCAAGCTCTACTTCAAAGCTGAGGGATACGAGCTTGGTTAGTTCGAAATTGAAATAATATATAAAACTATATATACATATACACTGGCGACCGCAAGTTTGAGATCTAAATAATATAGAAAAATAAAATAAAACTCAATAATTTAGTCGAAAACCCCCGTCTTTATTTGTACTCTTTTTTCACTAGTCTGTCTAGTCTTTCATACGACTAATCAATCTAATGATCGTATCTTTCGAAATGTTGAAACCTTTCTTGTGAAGGTTATCTATCACATGCCCTCTTATGTAGAGAGAACGGCTACGCACTTTACTGCCAAGTTCTTCCTAACCACGGACATTGCAGTTGGGTAGAAATTATTGCCAATTCAACAATTATATTAGTTGAAAATCCTACCGTCGCTTGCTCTAAATAAACTCTGCATCCATTTTAATGCTTCTTTGGATCATTATCCAATATATTGCCAGGTGGTAGAACTTTTTTAGTTCGACCGGGGAAGTACCACCGCCACCCTCATAATCCTCCGTGAAGCAATTTTTGCATTTCGGTTCGGAGAGGCGTGGTTGCCGGCTATACTTAAATACGAGGCGAACATGTTAGTCCTCAGGGGTCCCGACGCATCTGTGATCAAACTAAGGTATGATTTAAGTGTTGTTTAGGGATGATTACTAATGTACACGGCAGTGACCACTTACCATCAGGTGGACTACGTGCTCGTTGGCTGGCTACCTTTTCACTTTCCATGGTTCGAATAACTCCCAGGCGCACGCAGTGCACGTTTTTTCTTCGGCTACATATCGAACAAAAATACATTTTGAATCAATTATTGCGAAATTTGAATCATCAGTTCAAAGAACTTTTTTAGCGTCCTTCTTCATATGCATAAGATCCTACTGCATCTGCTTCTTTTTTCTGGGTTATTCAATCAAATCCAAAGTTTTACAATGGCAATTAACATCAAATAACATGGTTTACATCTTTTACTGTAGGCAATGGCTTAAATCAGGATTTGTTCACTTCAGCACGAATTTCTAGTGCTTATAGTCCATCTATTCCGCTTGATTGTGACAAAGATTATGCTCATTAGAAATAGTTCTTCAAGGACGTGGGCGATGTTACAATGAGTAACATCGTCCTAACTACCACCTAATCCTAGCCCAGGATTAAATGATACACTTGAAGTGAAAACGACATAATGTCTTCTTTGACATTCGTTGAATAACAAAAGAATGTGCCGATTTGTTCATTTTTATGTGTACTTTTAAAGTATATTGTAGATGATAACGTTTTTTTACAATTGGTCTCAAACTTTGGGCCGACAGTGTAAATAAATATATATACCTACATATAATATAAAAACAAAAAAATGTGCAAAATGATATGCACTTTTATAATACACACATTATATCCGTTTGGGCGCAATGCGTCTGTTATATAAAATAAGTCTTAAGTCTAAGTTAATCTTAAGCTCTGCTATTTACCTTTATTTTATATCACTGTTTTTTTACTGAAAGTTACGGCTGTCACATGTGGAATTACACAGATGAAACTAAATTTATTCCAAATTAAAACAACTGCATATTTAGTATCGCAGGCATCGAAAATTCGCTTACGAAAATGCATTTTGCTAAAATATGTTCATGTAAGTTAACACAGTTTAATACAGTTTATTACAGTTTCCGTAACATAGTTTAATACAGTTCTGAGTTCATAAGATCACAATGAAAATTATAAAATATAGTAGGGAAGCGCATGATGCAAAATTTTGAAGATTTGATAATGGGAAGCAAATTAGGTTATATAAAGATTATTGTTTCTAATATGTAAAAAATGAAAATACTCGAGCACGTCAGATATTGATGGTGTATAAGCCCCGTGACTAGATGATACAAGTACCGATTTACATGGTTAGGGGTACCGCATGAGAGTACTAAAAATATATATAAAAAAAATACTCATACGCGTCGGATTTTCAGATATAATGTTAATTCGATACGAAGTTTCCATTAAAAAAAATAATGTATTGGATGTTAAGCACGCTTGTTGTTGGTGGATTATAGAGTATCAAAAAAAAAAAATAACGCCACTTTTAAATTTTCGAACTTATCATACATATGTTTTTTTAAGTAACTTTCTTAATTCGACGGTTTGAAAAACAAATTCTTTTTAATGTTTTTTAAATAACTGAATGTGATAAGTAAAATTTACAAAAAAAAAAATCTTGCAAAGAAACGTTGTTACAATTTGTAAAAATAGATTTCGTATTGTCAGAGTATCTTCAGCACGCGTATGTAATTCAAACTATATTGGCAATTTTTGTTACTTCGGCTTGTCGAACTTAGCATATTTTTTAACCCGTTACCCTTAAATTACAATTACCCTCAAAAATTCAGCTATGCTCGAGTATGGTAACGGTGACGATAATTTTTGCAATTTTGGCCTTCTTCCTCTTACGTCACGCTCAAATTATAATCGAATTGCACAGTTTTCAATACGTATAGTTAATTAAGCTATCATACAATAATGTGACGTGCACAAGTATTGATTTTTTTACTAATCTGATGTCCTACATTCGGCCCCATGTAGAGGGCTCAGGATTGATGGAATTACTCAACAGTATGCAAGGTATGGGAGAACCATGTACTGATCTGCCGTACTTGAGTAAACTACGAAATATTCTCATGAGCTTCCCTGCTATTAGTATTAATATTTTGTACAGAGATACTCGTACACAATAATGTAAGAAATAGTTAAATTATATCTGGATAAGTGATTTAAGTACGAGTAATAGTTATATGGCTGAAGAAGATTGCTATTAAGTTAGTTTGTGTAATTTGTTGTTGCACAAACGAATATGTTTTTGTTTGTCACAATTTAAAATTTCCAATGACGTATGCTATGATTATACAAGTAAAAAAGCGTACATATTTCAAGAGCGCTAAAATTGTGGTACCCGTAAATTAGACTAAATGTCACAATTAAGTTCATTGTCGCGCAAACATCAAGCTGGTGGATATTTATTTAGTGCGCATCGCTTCGGCATATTTATTGCAAATGATCTCCATTGTTTCTTACGAGAGTCTGCACAAGTTATTTAAGAAAAATATCGTAGAGTTAAGGTTGAACAAATAACTTGTAAATATACCTGTATAATTGATATTTTTTTAACAATTGTTTGTTATATAAAGGAGATCGCACAATACCCAATAAAAGAGTAGTATGTAGGAAACTGCTAGTGTTAAAATTTACATAAAAAGTATTCGAAACGATACGTCTTTTCTAAATATACCGAAGCGTTGTTAGCGCAACATGATTGCTTATAAGTCTATAATGAATTGGTAACAATGAATCTTTAAGTGCACAAGGTATCATGGGTAAAGCACATTAGTTCATTTTGCTTGTGTGCGTTATTGCGATAGCGGTGTTTTGTCCACATCGTCCGCGCCGGCGGATATAAGGACCCCATTACAACACGGCCTCCACACGGTATCCCCGAATGACCGGTCGTAACTCACCAGTACTCCATACACTAGCGTAACTGACCTGAGCTGAGGTACGTATCTCACAGGAGGTGCCCTTGGGTCAACCACAATCCTAATTTAACAAGACGGACGGCCAGGACTCCAGCATTTTGCTGGCTCCGTAACCTTCCTGCTCCGTAGCGAAGGCGGACGTTCTAGGAACCCGGAAACGGGGACCTGAACCATCCCTCCCTTCCCAATCATAGTCTTCTGTACTTCCAAGCTTTAGCCCCGTTAAAGGGATCGCCTCAAAAAACCCGGTGAAGGTGTCAATGCCACTATGGCCAACAGCTACTACACAATTTGAAAAAAGGTGCCTTGTTTTTGTGCATACGCTTTTTTAACTTATATAATCATAGGAAACTTGCATTACATGTACTAATAGAAAGAGATCATGCATAGCATGTACTAATCGTAAGAGGGCCATGTGCCCACGGATTTTATTGGTTGGAAAAAGTAATATCTGCAAACAAAACTACCATTACATGCTGTTATGATAAATGCATAACTTGCACAATAGGGACGTGCGCGAACGGAGGTTTTGCCGTTGAAACACTTATGACAAATAGAATCAATTGGCAATTCCAGGTGGTGATTGGTTATCATTTGAGTTCTTCCATGTGTGAGGGCCCTTAGGTTTTTTCCAGACAAAAGCTTCCTGTACATGGAGCCGTGGGCACCGGCGCAAAATCGCGATACTGTGTATTCGTACATAAAAATTGCACGCTGCTTTCGCGTTGCATCCGCGGCCTAGCCGTATGTAAACCGCAATGTCGTGTGAATTTTTCAGTTAAATAAACAGTAAAGCAACAATCACAGTACTTTATAGGGTTGTCGTGGTAACGTTTGTTTGTAAGGATCTGCACTCAAAAGGGTATTAACGGGGCCATTCATCGTAATAGACGCTTAAAATCCTCACAGCGTTAGCACTATATACCCGCTGTAACAAGAATGAAAAAAATAAACTAATAAATAATAAATAATTAAAACAATAAAGAGTAAAATAGAACCTTATAATTAATAGAAGTTACATATAAGAATCCTCGCCAACTAGTTTTCGGAGGTATTTGTATATGGCGCTGCAAAACGCATTTTTGTTCGGCGTTTTTGCTCGATCATATTGACGGGAGTACGGAACCTTTCGTCTGCGAGACAGACTCGAACTTGGTCGATCTTTTATCCTAATTTTTAATCGCATCTATTCATAATTTAACACTAATTAAAAGAAGAAAAGATCACTTACCTATGCACAAATAAGTGGAGACTACAAAATTATAAACTTTGGAGACGATATTGATTCGCCGTTTTTTAATTCAAAGTATAAAATGATAATGGTGAATTCTACGTTGTTTTTCAAGAGTTAAGAAATTAAAAACAAAATTTTTTAGAATATTCTGAATTAGTATAAAAACTTTTTTGACTTTAGTATGTGATTTTAACTTTACTTTTTTACTCGGATACGGTTTACAAGCGGCGACAGCACTGCTGCGACTCGCTTGCAGGACGGCGGCAGTGATACACAGTATTAAAGTCTGGTGCCCCCTCGGGCGGCCCTATGCAGGAACCCTAATACGCCACAAAATCTAATTATGTCTTATAATTGCAGAGATTAAGACAACTTACACAGTTTAAAGAAAAAAAAATGTAAAAAGGTAAAATTTTATATTCATTAAATTATTTTTCGTTGAAGTCCCTCGGATTATCTCAGTTTGTAAGATAATCAACCCATCCATAATATGTTTAATTTTTTTGCGGCCAACGCTCTATACTTGGAGAAATAAGAGTCTATGCATACGGCGTCTCGGATATGAGGTTGTATTTGCATCAATACAATAGCGCGTTACAGCTTCTTTTTCGAAAAGTCAAAAACCATACTTACAAAGTATACGAATGTCGAGTGTACTTACATACCTCCCAATCTACCCACATAACCTACATATCTACCTATCTACATACCTGACCAACTTTCAATCTATCTACCCATATATAAAAACTTACTCTATGTTTTTATGGGAAAAACTCTTGTCAACTCTTAATAGTATTTCTCCTCTCCCTCGATACCTCCCGTTCTCTCTCAAAAATAGGGTGTTTTGTATTTACGTTTGCGTTTACCTCAATACAAATGCGCGTTCGATTGTCAGCTGTTTATTGAAACAGCATACTTTAGGGAGGTAACATATCCGCAGATAATAATATAATACTGCACTTGCGCATTTGTATCGATGTTTATGTGTGTTTATTTTGATGTGACTGCGCTTTCGTATTGATGCATCTGTGTGTACACATACATACATATGTGTGTGTTGTCGTATGTGTCGGTTAATCGGCGAATTTGTGTCGATGTTTTTTCGGTTTGCGTTAATGTATCTGCGCGAGTGTAACGATGTAACGCGTTTTAAACAATAGATCTGTGCGTAACATAAATGGTTAGACGTTTGCAGAAATTCAGTCGGGTTTTTAATAAACAAAAAAATATAATTTTATTAAATAAACATATAATATATATATTTAACGTCTGTAGCGTGTTAATTATAACATATATCGCACTTGTATCGATATTGCGTGTTGATATAACGATGTATTTTCGCGTATATATTGATGAATATTCGTTCGTACCGCACGAGTTCGTATCAGCGCGCTTGTATCCACGTATACGTTTACGGCGGTGATAGGCGCAATTATTGTGTGTGATGCACAATCCGAGACTGTATCGTCTATACGAAACGTTTAGTTCCTACGTACGCGTAAAAAGACGCCGTGGCTTAGACTCTCGACGCTTGACGTAGAAAACGAGATAATGCTGCTTTGTTATGATGATTTCTTTGATTTTGTTTTCGTATATCGATGTTCGAATTTATATCGCAGTGAACGTATGTTCTCGTTGACAAAAATATAACCATCCGATACGCATGCACGATACTTAACGCTATTGAACGAGCACTAAAAACTATCGCACTTTAACACAATTTTCTTTATCACAATAATATAATACAAATTTGGTGATACGTTTAGAGATAAAGGATTTAGGGATTTAATAAAAGCGTATTTGTGGCTTTAGTTTCGAAATTTGAGCGGAAAATAATCGTCCTAAGACAGTCTTAAGTATCCATATACAATTGGTATGACCCAGTCTGAACCTATTCATACTAGTACTTATTACCATTGAACAAAATAATATTATAGTTTTTGGTGTTCGAAGTCTATAATCCATTCCAAGTTTCGTGACATTACATTTCCTAGGATTGATCTAAGTGCACGAAATAACGCACTCAAGTTTTACATGTATTATACGTTATGTAATATGTCTATAAACAAATCATTCTCATACTTGGAATGATTGTTTCGGTTTTAATATACAATATTCGCATTGTTTTTTATTTATTACCCATCGGCGTACAGGTTTTCGGAATGGAATATAGCATTTGGTGGTTGCATATTTGTCATCAAAAACTATTAAGTGAATGTTTAATCTCTATTTTGCGGTCATACCTTAAAAAGAAATAATTAGAAATATAAAAATAATTATATCTAAAATCTAAATAGAAATATAGAAATTACTTTGTGCCTTTTTTATATCTAGGAGACATGCGTTAGGTTGTAGGGCTTTTGAGATGATAATAGGTTTAGTCGATAGGTTTCATTTTACATTTTACACTAGTTACAAGTCTCATTAGTTATCAGTTTAGTTACGCGCTTATAGAGCTACGCCAATATAGATCATAATCGAGAAACCGTTATCCCAGTTTGCCAGTTGAGGTGTCGTTAGTTTTAACGTAGCTTAAGTGGTAGACTAATAAACACCAAATGTTTGGTTAACAAGAACGTAACACGATGGATGATAAATTGTTTCATATTTTAATTCAAGTCTACATTATGTAATGGACGGTACAGGCCAATGTTCTAAATGTTAATGATACAATTTTGACTATAAATGTTCGCTTAAACATTACCTGCCTCAAAAGAACAGTTTATTTTTGTTCAGTTTTTCGACTTGTTTCGTTTCGATTTCTTTATTTTGTTGCAATAAACAAATGTGCAACGAAGCAAGTTTCAAAAATGCCTCGGGTACTTTTGTTTAACTTTTTCTATTTATCTTTTTCGTTTTTATTTATTGTATATGACACAATAAAGGAATGAAATTAGCAATAAATATGAAATGATTTATACTCTAAGGACGATTACCGATGTAAATTGTAAATATTTTTATACGGTTACTGTTTCGTCTTGTAAATATGTAAACAAACATATGTATATACTTTCTTGAGCTTTATATCACGGTGTACATAACTCATTATCGTCTGGCAATTGTAAATTGGCTTAGTAACATATGGACATCAGGTTATTATTATCACGAGATGTCCCAAGAAAATATGATTTTTTTTTAAGAATTTGACATTTGTTAAGAAATTTGTTTAAGTGTCATAATTTAACATTATTTTATTTTAAATTGCATACTATTAACACAAGTGTATCAACAAATTAACTGAACAATAAAATCATATATTATATGATTAAACTATAAATTATACTGTTTTGCAGTAAAGTTTTGCCTAGTTTAGTCATATAAAATCGGTTTTTTGGGATTTGAGAAAATTATGTTGTTAAATAAATACATTATTACGTAAAAATAGATGTAACCTGGCACCGAAGTCCAACCTCGAAGATTTCTTACCATCTTCTAAAAATAATAATGACGTTGTACATACGAACTGTTCATGTAAAACCATATACATACAGAACACAGTATTATATCATTGTGTCATAACTATGTCAATTTTGGTACCCATTGTAAGATTTAAATGGTTATGGGTACCAGGAGTTTTACAACTTGTGACAACTGTTCCGTTACTGTAGCACTTCTTGCGTTTCTTCTGCTTATAGTTCGGATGTTTTGGACGCATACCTGATGTCCATTAGTTATTAGGTCAATACAAAACAAGTAAAATCGAATAAAGTTTAATAAAACCCAATGACCACGAAACGCAACGCTCTGAACGATTTTGCTAAGCGCTACGTCGACGGCAAGCTAGTATTAGTAATATTCAAGCGACTGTTTGGTTAAAACGCTTATGAAGTAACTAAATACGCTCCTTCTAGATACTTTTTCAATTTGTTTAATTTTGCGAACGCTCCGATGGCTTACGTTAAGTTGTTGACTCGCGATTTTATTGAGACCAATAGTAGTCGTAATCATGTTTTAATATTGTGTCTATATGATAGACAAAAAAAAACAAAAAAGTTCTTGTATTAGGAGTTATTTTAGTTGCTTTGTTACTACGCGTGGCGAGGAGCGGAGCAGGTGGCGGCGCGGAAGGGATGAACTCTAGTGATCTTAAATGGACAGTTGTTCAAGATTCATACCTACTTTTGGTATTATACCTAAAAATGGCTTGTAGCTATACTTCAGCCAAAATTATGCTTATGTCCATAAATAAAAGATATTATACTAAAGAGTTTGTATTTATGAAAGCTATGCTGAAAGAAAGAAAAATTGTATAATTTAAACATATGTAGTTGTGTAATTTATAAAATCGATTTACTGGTAGAGCTATCTTGAATATAATATATTTTTATTACCAGATAATTCATAAAAAACGTTATAACGGATGATCCATGATGAATCAGTAATATGCACCATCATATATGCGGGAGGTTAATAAAATAATTAGTGGGAGTAAAGATTGTGAAAGAGAAGAAAAATCGCTGTACATATTTTATGTTTGCCTAGTAATCAAGGATAGAAACAAATTTAATATCTTCGCTTTTTTACGAGCATGGTGTTTTCCTGATGCTTAATATTATCTGCTGATTCTTTTACTTATTTCGAATTGTGTTGTGGCTGTTGGCCATAGCGGC
>DWOQ01000117.1:0-14301 GCA_018251115.1 Codatractus alcaeus
AAATTTTCCTAACCTCTTCAAGTTTCAACAGAAAGTGAAAATTTCGTCAGCAGTGGCGCCATCTACTCCAAGTTTACTCCATTTAAATACAAACAACTCCATCTGTTGGTACATCGTAGTTTCACGATATATTTCCAGCATGAATGAGTATAAGATTGACAGAGAGAGAGAGAGTGACAGAGATATAGCAGACATGTCAGTTCTCCGGTACATTGTAGGCTTGTGGTGGAGTTGTTAGTTGCTTGTCATTCCTTATATGCATGTATCCTTCTGGTTCTGTAGGTGTCTATGCCGGCTAAGAGATTAATCCATAAACCTGTCGTGCAGTGTTATTGCGAGTACTTCAATAGGTAACAAATTAAAAAATAAAACATCATATACAAGGTAATAAGTATAATTTTATAAATCCAGTAACATTTCTAATGTTAACAATTTGAAAGCTTAATTCGTCCTTTTTACGTTTCTACGTTTCAGATATTTATTACGATTATATGTAAATTAAGCGGTTAGGGTCCATATTAATAATCAGGACATTATTAACAGTTTTAATGTAATTTTAAAATGTTTCTCTTTGTTAGGGAATGTCTGCTAAAGTTCAAACATACGTCCTTTCTGTGTAAACAAATTATACCTACATATGTCCAGACATTATTTTATGGTTATTAATTAAAGTCTTAAATTACTATACATAAGATTTATAATAAAATCAGTGTTTTAAGACATTATTTCTTCTTACTCGCGGTCTTCTGTTAGAAGTGACATTGCTATGTACGGGACAGCCTGAGAAATGATGTACTATAAGAACAAACGTCCACAGCAAATAATACACGAAGGCTGACAAACACATTCGTATCAGAAAATTCTCTATTGAGAACGCGCCTTTAATTTTTTTAGGGTAACGCCACATTTTATGACGCAGTTAGCAGAGCACGTTAGGAGAAATTATATCATAGAACGACTTAACTAAATAAAATAGCGTGCAAGTAAAAACAAGCTGTATTAAACAATCGAAATACTGGCTCGAAGCAAAAAAATCTAAAAGTTCTTTGTCGATATCAGACATTTTAGAGATTTTATTTAACTCTAGGAACTAAAGCATCTATGTAATTTTTATAAAGAGAGCTTGGAATTTAAAACGGCTAGACAGGATGAGTTCTTAATTAGTTTTACAGCCAAAAATCACCTAATTACGATGAGTCCGGTCAACATTTGTACGGAAAAGATACTGCAATTAAGTATATCGGATGATGTGGTACCATTTATGGAAAAACTCCAAATATTTAAAATATTAAGTTACATTGATTGCATTAGATATTGCCTCAACCGTTGCAATTGTTAACCGAACGCGTTACAACCATTCGTGAGACCAAACCGGTTGGTCGGTTATCGCTTCCTCGTCGCCGGCTTCGGTTTATTGAACTGGAAGTTCGCGCACTTGGGGATGTGTCGTTCAGCTGCTCCCTGGTTGAAGCGGCGGTTGCAGTGGGGACACTGCACGTAGTCCGGGTTCTCCGACGGCGGCGGCGGCGGTAGATCACTGAGTTTGCCTGAAAAAAAGATCCAAGATATCAAGATATCATAATATGAATTGATATCAAGATTTAGCAGCTGTACACAAAAGTGCAAAACTTTAATGTCGACAATAAGTGTGTGTACTTCATGTATGTATCTTAAAAAATCCATCAAAAATGGCCTCCAATCACAAACAATATAACAATTTGTATCTTTATCAATTAGCATCATTAACATGATCAACCCTTTTCTGTGTCACTGCTGAGTTAGGTCTCCTAACAAAATGAGGATTCTGGCCGTAATCCACCACACTGGCCAATTGCGGATTGGTAGATTTTACACACCATTGAGAAAGACACGCCATAGAGAAGGCAATAGAGAAGAATATTGTGTATTGGACAGCGTGGTGGACTGTACAATACACAATTTTCTTTGTCGTACTCTCAGGCCTATAAGTTCCGCAAGTGATAATTAATTACCGATAGTCTATAGACACCCCAGTGTAAATAAGTTTATAACAATTGTAATTATAAAATAAATGTCCCATATTAGTTATATTCAAAACCAGAAACTTCAAGTAATGAAGTAAAACATACCACCAGCGCTCAAATGCGCTTGCACCTGCTTAGCGGCGCGGATCGCCTGGATGAACTCCTCGTGCTTCTGCCGCCAGTTGTTGTTGGTAACCTTCGACACCTTTGTCGACGAGCTGGCGGGGCCCTTGCGCAGCTTGCTGATGAATGGCTCCGCTTCTGTGCCCTGAGTGTTGAGATTCAACAATTGAAAAACGTTAATATTCATTAAATATCATAGGTGACGCAATCGATGTCATATTTTCATATTTTGTTATATATGAACTTCCACAGTATAGCGTTATATATACAGTTCAACGATAGAAGAAAAATACTGTGATAATTGTTCTAAATTATTTACGCTGTATTACACAAGGTGGTATTGCCTATTATAGGTTTCTCGATACAATTCACACCGTAAGTTCAAAGCAATTTCGCGGCTTAATTAGGAAATGTCATGACTATTGACATATATACATGAATAACCTATCTATATTTTATCTATTTTATTTCTATTTTATTTCAGCTTAAGCTTCGCTGGGGCTTGTTGATATCCTAATATATACCTAATAATATGTGTAGGTATATTACAAAATCTATAATGACTATTAACAATTTATATATATATATATATATATATATATATATAACTTTTTCCGTTGAAAAAGTTGTCTCAATGCAGCTGGTTTAAAAATCACGATAAAACGTAATAATCTGATTGTAACGCAATACTTACTGGTGCATTATTGTTGAAACAAAATCAACATAACAATTCTTCTTCTGTATCCTGGACAGTTTTTAATACAATGCATTTGAAAATATGAACATACCTATATTATCGTGATTATGTGCGATGTTTTTAAAGTCTTGTGAGAGAAATTCATAGCTTGAAAACGTTTGAATATTATACAACGTCTTTAACGTGGCTTTAAAATGCGATGATAAAAATTGTAAAACAATAATATTTCATATCTTGCCTTAAAACCGTCCGCGTCTGTGCCCTATTCCAGGAAAGCAATAGAAAAGTCAAAAATGTTTATAAATCAATCATAAAAACACAAAAATGTACATTCTTTCTGGCGTTGGTCCTCTGAAACCTGATCAAAAATCGGTATAAACCGATAGTCCAATTTCCTATATGTTTTGGCAAGATCTGCATTGGTATTGTAAAGAGGTATAAAGGTTTGTATAAAATTTTGTGATGATAGGACGAAGAGTTATTACACCGTCTGCTTTCAGCTTACAGGGAGTTTTTTAAGAATGGAATGGTCGATTTACGTTGTCATGAAATTTTAGAATGGAATTGACGATTTACCTAAATTCTTATTCAACATTTTATCACATTGTTACAATGAATTACCGCTAGTCTATGTTTGAGTGCGTCAAAGGGCTTCCTCTTCTTCGCGTGTGCCTTCCTGCAGATCTCCTGGTGCTTCTGCAGGCGGTCAGGCGCGAACCGCCGGCCGCACACGACGCAGGAGTCTTCACCGTTACCGTTCGCAGAAGTAGTGGTGCGAGTTTTGTTGCTGCTCGGCGTACGAGAAGGCTGTGAAGGAACAGTCTCCCATAAGAATTTTGATCCAATAATGTGTGATACTATATTTTGGCACGATTAAATTTGTTCCAAACAATTTAATTTTGTGATAAATGATGATATGAATATGATCAGTAATCCAGTAGAATTAGCTAAATTCAAGTAAATAGAAACTACGATGTTTAATGATATAGGGCTAACATCGTTTTGTTGAGTTTATATATTGAAAAATAAAAATATTGATGATGAAGAGTTGACGATTTTCAAGCGACAAAAAATATGTTCATTAATTTTAGACCCATAGATAAGAAAATTCCGGATTAAGCGACTAACCAGTCACGTAAAAAAAAAGTCTAATTCACTCCCCGTTTGAGAGAAAAACGATTAACAGATACATGGATACACGTCAAATGTTCAACATCGCTATTTTCCGTTGAGAGGTTTAAAATTGACAACGACAACACTAGTTCGATAATATTTGACGCCCCAAGCAAACGATATTCAAGCCCCAAGAAACAAATGTGATTAACTTTTATTATTTAAAATTACAGGTGTTCGGATTGTAGTTTGATATGCAAGCAATACAAGTGCAAGAACTATTGTAGAGGGCATTGGATAAGGAGGTGTCGTGTCATAACCGCGTTGCTAAGTTTTTCGTCTTGTATCCTTGTTACGCCATCCTCCAATACGAGCGCTATAGGCCGTCACCTAATTTACCGATACGTACGGGCCAGCCCTGATACATCTTTAAATGTTAATGCTCTCATTGAACTAAACAGAAAAATAACCCACCAATGTTATCGGTGTTGTGGAAGCGTAGTGACATAGTTATTATTAAGTCTGTACAAGAATCTAAATTATTAGTTACAATGTGTGCTATGTTCATTATACTCACCACTACGTTTCTCTTTGGCACCTGAAAATAAATAAACCTATTAAGTGCTCAATAGAAAACCACAAAACCACACGTGCAATAGAATTTAGCATAATAGACATACATACATTATTAGAAAATAGAGATAGAGTTAGCCCAAAGCAGTAGAGTCGCAAGAATCTAATATTCTTGAGCAAGAAGATGATGTTACTTTTCTTCTTATAATAGTAAGTAATGTTTAGATGTAGACTAGGTTTACTTAAAACCAATGTATTATTTTCTGGTACGAGAAACGTGAACGCGTATTTATCGATGCTTTCGAAAGAAACTTAAATTTCAATATTGTTGTAACTACATACCGTTTTCGCCACAACCCGTATGCTAGCAACTTAGCTTGCAAGATGTGGCACAACACACAACACATTCCAGCATAAGTGTATTGCTGGAAATGTTATTAAGTTACGTCTCAGCAACATTACCAGCAAGACGTATATTTTATAGTTTATTTACAGAAAATATGATTAAAATATAAGGTTGCTACTATATATTTTAAAGACTCATAAAACAAACACACTTACGGAGTTAGTCGCTCGTTGCATGGCCCCACGGGGCTTGTTACTCTCAGGCACCTGACAAAAACATTTCTCAGGTTATATATAAGTTAAATTTATCCGAATTTACTTATTAATTTATATAGATTTAATATTACACCAAAATTTCAATGAACTATCATATTGACTTCACATGAATGACACAAAATTTGAATTTGGATTGTCAATAACATTGTCATTAGGTATATATATTTTTTAATAAATTTAATAACTTTAATGTATGTGATGTACATACGAGTAGATATACGTTTCTAAATTTTAGGTACGTTACACTGTCATGTAAGGCTTAAACGTTGTAGAGTCCTTCGTGCTTCGACTTCGGAAGCATCATAGTCTCACATATTTCTACACAATAAAAAGTGTTGATCGTTGCTGTGTTCTGTTTTAAGGGTTGTTGTAAGGGAGATACTAGGCATTCCATCTTCTTTTTTATAATATAATATCTATCTTAGGTAGCCAACGAGCATGCATTTTACCTGCTGGTAAGTGGTAAATACCGCCCATGGTAGTAATCGTCCCTAAGTACAAAAAAATAATAAAGTTAAATAATAAAGTTTGATCACAAATGCGTTGCTACCCCTGAGGACTAAGATTTTCGCCTCGTTATTGAGTATAGCCGGCAACCACGCCTCTCCAAACCGCAACACAAAAATTGCTTCACGGAGGACTATGAGGATGACGGTGGTACCTCCCCGGTTGAACTATACGAGTTCTACCATCTTCTTCGACAGTTTTGTGGTCAACCACAGATAAGACTCCAATGCTATGTAGGGTCGATGATTAGGTAAATTAGCATGAGTTTGCTGGTGTTTGCTAAAGACATTACCAAATCGTACTTACAGTATTTTCGCTCACAACCCTTCTGGGAGGGGTTGCAACTGGTGGAGGTTTTGGTTTAACGGGACTCTTGGATTGTCTGACTACGGGGCTCCTGTTAAACGTTCAAATTAGTTAAATAAATTGTTATTTTATTCCGTATTATTGCAACTGAAAATTATTCATCTTACAAAATGTGGTAATCGGAATCTAGAAAATCTTCTATCTAAGCTCTTAAATACGTACTCACCGTGCTTTTGTTCTAAAGTATTTACCATTGAACAAATATTAAAATTAATCTTACATGAAAACCGATCTTAATTTAATAACAAAGCAGAAGTTGTTTTACTAAAATCATATTTGGCAAACGTTATAACAATGGAGAAAATATAACTACTATGTATTTGGTATTAAAATAAAACGCTGTCAATTTTAACTTAGAAAATTATCTTTTTATGGTAATAATATATTTGTATTTAATTTAGACCGAATTTGTGTTTTGTAATTTTGAAAACGACTGAATATTTTTTTACATAGCTTCTCGCTAGTGAATCTTATAAGAGAAATCTACTTTTTCTGGAGATAGGTATGTAAAAAGAAAAACCATTACGTTTATATATTAACTTGTTATATGTAACTATCGATAAAATTACCTTTTTTGTGGTCTCTTGGTCTCAACTTTTGGCTCAGGGGATCTTGGTGTCGGTGTGGGTGCGAGGGCTTCTGGGAACGTTTCGTCCTCCAGAAGGTAGTTATTGTGTGCTTTGTCCACCTCGTCCGGGGAGTTCAGTTCGCCATTTGTTTGTGGCTGGGGAAATATAAATTTAAACATAGAATTTTATCTTATTATTACTATTATTATCATTCTGAAATTTGATTTCTACAAACTATTTCTTCCCACGCATTCATCTTCACCTCCTTCATGGTCAAAATTGATTTTATTATTTAACAAAATTAAATTATTAATAGCTCATTACTTACGTGCTTCACGGAGTTCAAATCGAGTTCATGATTATGGTTCAGGTCACCCGAGCCGTTCACAATTTCTACCCTATTGTCTAGTTTCTGTGCCTGAAATAAAATTGGAAAGTGAATATTAAAAAGGTGCAAAATCCAGCAACACATTGGCGACTTCTTACTTTCCATCACATAGTCCATTTTAGCACTAGGTCTATTTATAAAAAAAAAAATACTTCAACGTTCAACATTAGAACGTTAAAATCATTTGATCCGTAAATATCTGTTGTAAAGCTATCACAATCAATCCCTTGAGTTTTAACGTCTAGCATTTTTTAGACAATCTTTGTTCTATGAAAAGACGCATCAAACGGGCAAGCATCAAATGTTAAGAGGCCATTTACATATGAAATCAGTCCCCAAGAGCATTGTAAATTCTACCTAAGGTAGGTCACAGGACTTGCTGCCTATAGGACTAAATTAGAATGCTTCGTTACCAAACCGTAATCCTAACGTCTAATCAAAACCCAGGAAAGCTATAAGCAACATACGATTCTATTCAGCGTTAATCTTTACTAATAGTGAATTAAAAAAATACCTGTTGCTTCTTCACAGTATGAGAACTAACTGTTGAGACAGTTTTGAGGGTGCTCCTTTTCTCCATCGTGACCTTGGTGTTTGAAGTGCTTGAGACCTTAGTGTATCCATTCGGCAAAGGCTTCCGCGGCGGCGTGCGCTCCGTATTATGTATCGGTTGGAGCGGATAGCTTTTGTCTATGCCGGCTTTAGTGCGTCGCTCTTCGAACATCTGTCGCACCTGGAAAGGATTTTCATGTTCATGTTTTCCATATTTTTGGTTATCTTTTTGCACGGCACTGTGCAGTTCATATTCAAGACATCAAATCATAATTTTTTTATTGGTGTAAAGTTTAGAGTATTTAGTACGATGCTTCAATGTGTGTTGTTGAATTGGCTAAAAATTTCAAGACGAAATAACAACAGAAATTAGATTTTTTTTCGAATTATCCGCTTTTGTTAGTGGGAGGGAAGGTTACAGACCCACAAAAGTGGAGTAAGAAATTTGAGTTTATTCTTGAATATATGATTACAATATCGCAGCAGTGATGGTCCTCTCCATCACTGCGTTGTCTGTTTAATTATAGTTTTACACATGAAAAGATACGTGTCTACATTCTTTCACATGTTATGACGCTCATCAATTGTTACTTCGAGCTCGAGTCTTTGTTATATCTAGGGGAAGTTATATACTTTGAATAGAAGACACCAGTAGCACGCATCTAAATCACTTTTTATAGTTTCTTTACTCTAGAACATTATGCAAGTTGTATTGTCATTAGTTCCTGGGTTGTGACGAGGCATTTCTTGGACCTGTCTGGCGAGTTGCCAGCTCACGAGGCGACCATTTAATATCCCGTCGATGTTACCTGACATTTACCAGAATCGTTCTTGGTTTAAGTAGATCTGCAATCTAATTCGTGTGTTGAATCTGCTTATGTGATAGTTCAATTGTCAATTGACTTGTGTTCCGGGTACAGTGGTCCAAATAATTATTAGATAAAAATATGTAGTAGTCTCCATAGTCAAAACAGATCGTTAGATGTTCATAGTTTACTCCGCTGAAAGTCATTTCAAAGTAATCGTTAAGTGAAAATAATCGTATTGGAGACAACTTGGATGTAGGTGCGGTAGGTAAATCAGGATTTAAAATATGTAGCATTATTTATGCTTTGGTATACTACATCTGTGGCTTTAAGGACTTTAAAGGTTGACAAACCTTTCCTGGCTGGTGTGGCACTGTGGGTTGTGGTGGTGGAGTGGCTGCTACTCCGTTCCCGGGCGAGTGTCGGACCCGGTCCAGCGCCCTGGCCTGCTGTGCCTCGTACAATGATGCGATTTTCAGTTCACGCTCCTGAAGTTGTTTTTGTTGAAATTTTGCCTGTCAACAAGGAAAAAAAAATAAATTTCTAATTTCATATACATATGCACACGCACCTATGCACACCACACGCATACAATAATTTGAATGCAATAATATTTACCCAATATTTTTTATAACGATGTAATATATTTCTGTACCGTTTTAACTATGTCATATTTCTTTTTAATTTTGATAAAAATGTCTGCTCTGGGAGATCACACGCATCTCCACTTCCAAAAACATCTTTGGGAGAAGAAAGCCAGATCGCTATCATGCTTTGGCTAAAGTTGAGTCCCAATTTTCCTTTGATTATAATAGGTGTATTTGTTTTAATCTTGTTTATGATTTACGACAATATTTGATTTGATTTTTTTAATAACTTTTTTTGTTGAATATTAAATTACATATTCATGTTGTGTCTAACATTGTGTCGAGTAAATTACGTTTATTCTGTAAGCATGTTAAGCGACAGTGCACCGCCCCGCTTCCGGCGGCGCTCACCAGCCGCGACGCTCGTGAGAACTACCTGAATACTTCTTATTTTACTTATCGCTCAAAATAGATACTTGGGAAAACATTCATTACGTGTTCACAAGCGCCATCGATAAAAAAACATCGACGTTTTATAACTACAGACAGATGTAAAGAGTTTAAGTACCTAATAATTATATTAAAATTAAAAAGTTGAAAAGATTATTTGTTTGAATGCGATCTCTTAACATATCAATAATACTATTACAGTTCATAACATACAACCTTCTGACAGACGGACAAACAGACAAACGGACAGCGAAGTCTTATTGTAACTAATATAGTGGAGGTTTAGTACAAAGTAGTAAATTGCGCAATTTAATAAGAGGCGAACGGCGAGGACTCCGGCACTTCGTTGAGTCTGTAACCTTCCCTCCCGCTAATGAAGGCGAATGGTCAAGGAGCCCGGAAACGGGGACCAACACCATCTCTTCCTTCCTGACCATAATCTTCAGTCCCCCAGGCTTGAGCCTCGTCAGGGGCTTGCCTCTAAAAACCCGGTAAAGCTGTCAAGGCCACTTTGGCCAACAGCAAATACACAATTGGGAAAAAAAAGTTGACTCCTTTTTGTACGGTACCCTAAAACATGAAGCAACAAAAGCTTATGAAAATGGCTTTAGCCAATGTATTATTACATAACCTGAACGCTTTGCCAATAAAACGTAACAAGGACGTATTATAAACCAGTATAATTTATCGATAACTTGTCATATTGCTCTCGATACTGAATCACCTTTCCGTTAAAGGCAAGTTTGTTCGATCAGGATATACGGGTCGCGATGTATTTATGAGAAGAGCGGAAACGTTATTGAAATAGGTTGTTTTTTTTTAGTTTTCTTTTTACTTATTATTAATATTTTTGCCAGGTGGTAGAACTCGTTTAGTAGGTACTACCGACACTCTCATAATCCGCCATGAAGCAATTTTTGTCTTTCGGTTTGGAGAGGCGTGGTTGCAGGCTATACTTAAATACGAGTCGAACATATTAATCCTCTGGGGTAGCAGCGTATCTGTGATCAAACTTAGATATGATTTAATTGTACTTAGGGATGATTACTAATGTCCATGGGCGGCATTGACCTCTTATCATCAGGTGGACTGCATGCTCGTTTGCTAGCAACATAAATGTTTCTTTAATTATGTTTATGATCGATTACAATTAATAACAAATAATGAATTTATTAAAATATCAATGTAAAAGTACTAAAACTGTTATTCAAAGTCGGCGATGTATTGTCGACTTCTCTGGTGTTCCAAATAACCATAGAGGTGGTGACTTTGAAAACAACGACAATACTTTCAATGTTATTCACATAAAAGGGGAACTTATGAACGTTCCGTGTGCGATGATATTTCAGCGTCACTTGGAAGATAAGATTTGTGAGATAAGTCGTAGAAATTTTGAGATAATACTCTTCATACACTTAAGCTATGATTTAAAGTATTTGGTTACTAAAATATATCTAAATTTTATTAATAGACAAACAAGTAACTACTGTATTCTCAATATTTATTACTGCAGCATTAAAACTAAATTACTTATAAGACGTAACAGGAAATATTTATTAGGACGTTGATTTTTTAACCAAGTTCTAAAAAGGATGAGATTCTATGTATATATGTTTTATTGCGGGCTACTTTGGTGTCTCTTTGTTAACGTTATAGTAAAAAAAGGAAACCGATTAAGTCCTTTTTAATAAACAAAACTAAACATGTTTAATAAGTCAAACAATGTAGTCTAAAGTAGTGTAGTAAAGTCTGTGCTTTTAAATTATTTAGCGTGGTAATTCAAGTTACAAACGAAGTACACGGGTTACGTGTTTTCGTCACGTTTTTAAACCTTCGTAAAAAATGCTCTACACTTTTTTACGAATACAATTGTAAAGTCGCTACGCCTATGACTATTAGATACACTTAACGCGAGGGCGGGAGGCCGGCGCCCACAGCCGTCTGGCGACTACCTGTCAATCGACTCACTTCATTGTTCTATTGGCTACACTTCCGTAAGATCTTGTTACCGCAAGGACAAGAAGCTACTGCCAAGAGAAAAACTTCGTTTCATTCAATACAGTCGACAAAAATGACTTCCTTCTTTTCGATTCATTTAGAATATCCGAGAAATTTCCTTCCAAACGCTTGTATATTTATGGTTGGAGAAGCTGAAGAAAATTAATATGCATACGCGTCGAATTGGGATCTTAGTTAAATTTTTTTTTGCCTCTGACGTGCTCAAGCCTGGGAGGACAGAAGACTATGATCGGGAAGGGAGGGATGGTTTTGGACCGCATTTCCGGTTGTCTCAGTTACACATTTAAACTTTCTACTTATATCACTAGTCAAGTGTTTAAACAAACACACCTAACTACACATATCAAGAATTCCTGTAGGGTTTAGTTAAAATTCACTGAAATGCACTTTGAGCATTTTTTCTATTTAAAGTCGGTGATACAGACATATGCTCGTTCTTCTGGGAAAGCAACATATTTATGATTGAGTTCAGGTTACTGTATTATTTAGAACTGACACTAACGTGTATACAGCATATAATTTCATTTTCCTACCGCAATACATGAATAATGTTACCACAAAAAATACTTTTTAAAGTTAGGCAAAAATAAATTACACAGGTAGATAATAACAGTGTGTCTGTGTGTATACGTGCAAGCACGTGTGAGTTTGTGCTTGTGTGTGCGGGTGTGTGTTTTCGTGCGCGTGTGTGTGTGTTAGAAAAATAAATAGAAATCCATGTTCGGCAGTGTCCACTTTACATCCGGCGTTTTGCTCCTTTGCTAATTGTGTTGCATGGAAAAAGTCTGTAGTTACAATCGTGACTAATGAAGCCCTGCTTAGCAAACAAGTAATTTACCTCAATTAGCATTCGCCACGCTGAGGTCGTTCGCAATCACATCTACCTGTTGATTAAACTGAATTGACACGGCCGTCTTAACTTGCAAACATTCTCAGTATTAACGGCATTTTGAGGAATGTCGAGAACATCAATTCTTCGAGGAAATAAGGCTGTACATACATTTTAAACGTGAAACTTCTTTAAAATAACTCAGTTCTTTTTCGAATGTTCTAAATAATAAGGGTATTATTCAATCTAATATCCTCTATTTTATATCTTTTTGTTGTGTTTATGTTCTCTTTGCTTGTAATTGTTTAATATGTTCCTACTCCTCACGATATAAAATGTCTTCTTATTTTTTCTTTCTTTTAGGTGCATTTCATATTAGTGGAAACTTTATTGATCTCTGCACTAATTTTATAATAGTGATAAAATAAAATATAGACAAAAAAATAATAAACGTAAAAGTAACTTTGTCTATTGTAAGACTTTCACGCTTAAACCGAAGAAACAATTTTGAGGAATTCATGTATAGTGTGCACGTGTAAATAAATTGTAGGGTCTTGAAAAAAATAATCCTTGCACGGGGAGAAATTGAGGATAAAAGATTTTGTGTGGCGTATTAATTTCTATATTAATTTCAGATGATATATAAAATTTGAAAAGTCAAAAATAGATATTGAAAGTTTGTAACAGGGATAGATTATTTTTCAATTTAACCATATATTTACTAAGCAAGGGACTTGCAAAACGGAATAGGCTACTCAAAATGCTAATTCTACACAAACGAAGCCGTAGGCACCAGCTAGTATACAATAACCTACACAATTTTATTTGTACTTACGTAATTAAACTACACATATGTTTGTACATTCGTTTTAATACTAATATACCGTAAAGGACTGTTGGATAAATAAGAATTTCACTTCCCTAAGAGAAAGCTTATATTTACAAGTGTAGCATTAGATTCAAACTAATGCTTGTTCTGCGATTTTAAAATGGAAGTTACGAGTCACTCTTTACCACTTATATCGCTTTTAGTGTTTCCAACAATATTCCCGTATTATAGGTCAAACGACGCCTGCGGGTAATCGATCGCTCGTGGGAACTTAGCTCGGGAATTTCAATTTAAGTGGCAAAATGTTGGACAAAGGCGGTGATGTGTTGTTCAAAATGAGTTATTATGCTTCTAGGTTTTAAGCGATTATATCGCGAGAATTTAGTGGAATAACATAAAGATAACGAAACGTTTTTATACTGAAAAGTTGATGCATTTACTTTTCTTTCGGTTTGTTTCGTTTCGTCACGTTACGTTACGTTTAGTTTCGTTTGGTTTGGTTTCGTTTCGTTTCGTTTCATTACATATAATTTCATAAAATTTTGTTTCATTTTATATAGTAAAATACAAAAAAAATCGATGGTAAACAGAAATAATATATCTGACATGTAAACAATAATTAACGAAATTATGTTATTTCGGCACAAATTTAATTTTTTTTATATTATTAGAAAAAATAGAGAATATTATAATCTATTTCATTTGGTTAACATTTTTTCTTCTTTACGTTTCATTAGGGTATCTAATTTACAGCTCACTGTTCTTTACATGCTTACATCGACAGTCGCATTATGGTTGGAGTCTTAAAGGGAAATCTTGTGTAACTTAAAAAAATAGGGATGCATTTGATTCGAGTCCCAGATAAACACCGTGGAAGAAACTGGCCAAACTAATCAATGTGCAGTCTATTTGTAAATGGGAAGTGCCACCTATGGATATCTGTAATCAACTCCTGAATACCCACGTAGAGTCCTGGTTGGGCAAAGTTTCGTTGCTTCCTCTGAGGCGTAAATTCGATTGCCTGTTATAACTATCTCTTGAGAATCTCCCTTATTATATACGAGACATTTGGTACGCCAATCGTCAATACCAGGACATAGCAAGGTTTTTTTTTAACGTTAAGATTAGCAAACGAGCATGCATTCCACCTGATGGTATGTGGTAAATGCTACCATTGTAATCATCCCTAAGTACAATGAAATCATATCTAAGTTTGATCACAAATGCGTTGCTAATCCTGAGGGCTAAGATTTTCGCCTCGGGTTTAAA